>PVJX010002094.1:0-12500 GCA_004027295.1 Dolichotis patagonum | reverse complement strand
TTGTCAGAGGACACATGACACCTTTAGGGGTAGGAAGACTACACAAAGGTCTGCAAGGGCTATGTAAGCACAATTAAATTTCTATGTGAATTTAGTCAAACATATGAACAACCTGGCTTATTTTTATATTCAAAGAAAAGTCATAACTAAAGTACATGAAAATTACAGATGTACAAATTCAAGTATTACATGTGTCACATGGCTTGTATACACATACACAAAACTAATGGCATTTCTGATTCTTTAGAGTGTGGAGAGAAGCCAAAAACAAAAAAACAACCCTCTAATGTCTTAAAAATAAAATTCACTTAAAAGACAAGTGAGGAATGATGAGCAGTTGTACACTGGTGCTCAAATATGCTTTACTTGTACTGACAACCCAATTACAAGTTTTCAATGTAATAGTAGATTCAGATTCTAGCTTGGAGTTAGTTTATGAAGCTGATAGTACAAATGATGTGTTTCCCAGATAAATCTAAGAGATCTGAGAAGCAACAACAAATAAAGGGAAAATGTTATCTGAGACCACTCCCGAAACTATCTGAAAGGGGGAAAATACTGATTAATAGACACAAAATCAGTCTTTTTGGAAAACTACCTTCGCGAAAACTTTAATGGCGATGATGTGAAAATTCTCAATGTTTAAAGTAATAAATCCAGAAGAAAATAGTACTATTTTAAAGATGTGCTTATAACATAATAAGAGGCATTTAAGCACATACATAGACACACACACCATATATATTATATATGTATATGGGGGGTGTGTGTGTGTGTGTGTGTGTGTGTGTGTGAGATGTGAGTTAAAATTCTTAACAGTACCCAGAAATCCTGGGGAATTATGATACAAGTAACTTTTCACTTAATTACCAAGCAAAACTGAGTAAGTATGAGTAAGTATTCTCTGAAGAGAAGATGAGAAAGATGGCTAGAGACATGGGTAAGAAAAATCCCAGAAATGTAAGGATAGTTTATTATATTTATGCTTATGAACAGTCCAGTATACATAGTGTAAATTCTCTGCATTAGTTCTTAACATCCTATAGTTCTCTACAAAAATCTGTATTCTCTCTAAGTTTCGAAGCATGTTTTAAGATTTTAAAATTATCCCCTCATGATAACTATACCTGGAAGAAGTGAACAAGTTGTCAGAAACTGTCCATGAGTTAAAACTATGAATCCAAACTCACTCCCCACTCATTGCTCTGTAGGCTGACCAGAAATAAACCACCCTGAACGTCTGTCTTTCTCTGCACAGTACTGACCAAACTATATTATAGTGTGCAGAAAAACTTACTTTTAATAAGACTGTCTTCTCAGCCAGGTGTGGTCATGCACCCCTGTAATCTCAGCTACTCACAAGGCTGAGAAAGGAAGAGCACAAGTTAAAGACCAGTCTGGGCAACTTAGGAAAATCTTGCCTGAAAACAAAAAGTAAAGACAGGAATGCCCTGGGTCCACTCCATAGTACTGGGGCAGGGTGGTGAGAACAGTCTTTTCTTTAAGAGAATCCAAAGTAATGGTAAAAAGATTTCACTGCCTTGAATTTATAAATACTGTGATTATTATCTATCATTAACAATTTTCATTAGCTCAAGTTATAAATTTCCTTCCTATGGCATATTTTTAAGTTTTAGTATCCTTCTTCTATGAAACAACCTGACAAACTACCATTTCTGGGACAATAAAAAGACAGATATCAAGACCACAGATATTTTTATAACAAAAATGGGTCCAAAGAGTAACGGTAAAAAGCATTAAATCTTATCTACACAAAGTTATTATTTTAAGTACAAAAACACAAGATAACATGCTTTTCCATGAAAACAGGGTTTATAAAACAAACTGTCAAATTTTTGAAAATCTAAAATCTTCTATATCTTCCTATGATCAGCAAAGAGGAATAGAGATACATGTGTCCTAGTCCTATACGTGCATGTAACATATCATACTATTACATCAGTTTATAAAATACATCCTGTTTTACAATATGTACCAATTCTTTTTCAAACAATTAACAGAGATGAAGTTTTACTGGAAGTAAAATTCAGTGGAAGAAAGAAAGGAAATGTTGAGAAGGTGGTAGAAGAAAAAAGACTAACAGGTAAATGCTCCCTGAAACAATGAACCTACAAAGTTCTAAATAGTATTATGTATGTATATGTATGTATGTATATTATGGGAGAAGAGCAAAAAAAAAGTAATAGAAGAAACTTAATCTACCTTACATTTCTAAATTATTTACTTGAAGCCACTGACAACAAAGGCTAGTCACCAGGTGAATAAATATTAAGGTATTAGCATCAAAAAATACAAAAACCCAACTTACAATAATCCCTGAGACCTAAAATCTATGGTTCTGTCCAAGATGACTTCTCTATTTTCTTTTGGAGTGAAATAACAACTTGGAAATTTTCTAACAGACAAACTCTTAATATCCAACAAAACAATTTTACTAGTGTACTCTACAGAACACAGAAAACAACACAGACAAATCCTAGAAGAGCTAATTATGTGACAGTCAGTCAAGATAATTAACCTTCCTGAGTTTTCTCTTTTCTCATTATCAATCTGTAAAAAACGTAACATATAGCACAGAACCTAGAAAAAAAGCAGGTCCACATATATTAACTAGCACTAAATTAAGTATTACTACCCTATTTATAGGCCTGCAGAGTATGCTTCTGACAGTTGCAGATATTATGCATATTTCAATATTCAACCTTTAAACAGGCAGAATTAGATAAATAAGAAATACAAACTAAACGCATTGATAGTAAATTCTCTTTTCTAAGGCCTATTATTCATCATTTTCATTTCTATACTTTTGATTTCTTAAATTACAACCTATCTGACAAACAACATAGCCCAGAATTCTGTGGTACTACCATTGGAAGGGTACTTCAAATTAAAAGGCACAAGGGAAATAGCTGTCAGGCCCAGAGTGAAACACATATGGGTTCCAGCTCAAGTCTGCAAGTTTCCTAGTTATGTAATTTTAGGCAAGTGATTTTTTTTTTTCTCCAGCTTCAATTGTCTCACTTAAAAAATAGAAAAAAATAATAGTTACCAAAAAAATCTGAAACTCAGGTAACAAGAAACACTAAGTACGATAGTTTCCAGGAGGCCCAGAGGCATCAGAACCACTTGTCCATGGTCAGCAAGTGGTGACTTGGACAGGACAGGAAAACAAATCTTCTGCTTTTCCAGTCCAGAACTACAGACACTAATATACTTGTCTGTTACCCCAAAGAACAAGGTTCCTAACTCCTCTTGGTCCCACCAGACACACAATGGGAAAAAGCTGGCTCCGCTATCTGCCAAGACCCCATACGCAGACTTAGAATCAGATGCAACACTGGTTCCCATTTGACTCCTTAAAAATCAAAATTTCATGCCAAATTCTGAAATGGATCAGTTAATTTGGTTGAGGTTTAAATGGCATGGGTCTATATGCTTTTTCAGAGTAAGTGCATCGCCTGTAAGCTGCTTCTGATGGGAGCCTGCATTTAAAAATTGTTGACAAAGAATCAGTACACGTCCTATTATCTCTTTGAAATCTGTGTCACTTACATTGTTCTCTTCTGATCTACTTTGTTCTGTTTTGTTATGTTTATTTTTACCCTCTTTAAAATAAAAAAAAGGTAGCCAAGGATTTAGCTTAGTGGCTTAATGCCTGCCTGGTAAGCACGACGTCATAAGTTCGATCCCCGGTACAAAATAAAATAAAGTAAGAATCAAAATCAAGCCTCTTGTTGAATCCCTGTTTGTTGATTTTTTTGAGTAATCTCTAGTGTGTTATCATTCAATACACTAAGGCTAAGATATATATAAAAAGTCAGAAGAAATTCATTTCTAAAAAAATAAAAATACTTTTGATTGCAAAAATCCAAAATTTGAGTGTTGGAGAAAGAAGAAGGATGAGGGAGCAAGAACATTCTTGGACTCTTTGCTTCTATCAAGGATTAAATAAATAAATATACAACTTTATTTTAGCACTAACTTTCAATAGATCAAACCAAGATACTTCCTAAATTCATTTTTCTAACTATTTAAGAGCATGGCAATTGAGGAGCTTCCAGGATCAAGAACCAGTGTTTATAATGCATGGATCATGGCTTAAATTATCATCTCTATAAAGGGTCATCGAAATGCATCCTATGTTCCCTTGAAAGGGCTCCAAAAGGAAGAATCACCTTAGTAACTGTCAACTTAGGAACCTGAGGCACTTGAGCCAGATGTAATACATTTCTGTATTCCCTAATAAAACATTAGCTCACAGCCGAGAGTTTTACACACAAACACACACACACACACACACACACACACACACAAATATCATGAGGGCCTCAAAAATCATTGGGGAGAGGCTTGGATATTTCCAACATACCAATTTTACTGATGGAAAAATCAAGACCCAATATATAAAAGCATACTCAATTTCATGCAGTAGGAAAACAGTGTGACCATAACAATTCACATCTTCTGTCTCAAAATTCAGTTCTTTCTACAAGATGGTAAAATATAAAGGTAGAAAAGATGGTTACAGAATCTCTCTAATCTTTCTGCCCCCATCTTAGTTAATAGCAGTACTTAAAATCTGTAATGCAAATGTAAAGCCATTAAGATAACTTGTTATCTGAGCAACTTTAAGGGAAGGAGGCAGGGCCTGGCAGAACAGAGATTTACCCCGCTAGGTTCACTCGCCGCTACCTGGGTGGAAACAGAACTAGGATTGGACCGGAGCAAGTAGGGTTAAAAACTTGCTTTGCGTTATAAAAGGAATACACTGTAATATGATTGTCCTTGACATCTCTTTGTTAGGGTTCCCCCACCCTTATGCAATCCACACAGAAGACAGTCTTGAAGTAGTCTTCCACAAGACAGCAATGTTTCCTCCTATTCATTTATCTTTGCAAGGCTGGAGCAAGAAAATTGTGGTGGGACAGAAGTGTGACAGTCACTGGGCCTTTGTCTTTACCCTTGTAAACCAAGAGGTCCAGAAAAACCAGTCCCCATGTTACTACAGCCTAAACAGGGCCAACAGAGGGGGTCTACTACAGGGATTGTGTTTCCTTAATGTGAATGACAATGACTGATTCTGGGGAATTAGATGATGCTGCTACAAGGCAGAACTGAAGAACCACTGCAAAGCCCACAGTTGAATCTCAAACACTGCTTTTCAAACTTCAGGTCACAGGCATCAGCAAATACTAGTCGGATCATTTTATCGACTTTCTATCATTTGTGCTATAATGAAATAGAACAAAATGCATCACATGTTGCTAGGAAAAATGTTTTGTCAAGTATGTGTTTAACTGGTCAGATAGGGTTAAACACAATAATCCAAAGGGACAAGCTATGTCAGAGCTTTCTGAAGTGTTACAATGCAGATGAGGTAATGCTAGATTCTCCAGTTTTTTCAAGAAAACCAGAACTCTTCAACTGTCATTTTAAAATGTTCCTCAGGTTTTAAAGGCTCAAACTCTTTTAAAACTATGACTACAGACCAGCCTGGTGGTATATGCCTGCAATCGCAGCACTCTGAAAAGGCTGAGTCAGGAAGATCACAAGCTTAAGCCCAGTCTGGGCAACTAAGGGGCTTAACAAGATCTTTTCTCAAAAATAAAAAAGAGTCTAAGAATTTAGCACAATGTAAAGCAGCGGGTTCAATCCCTAGTGCCATGGGAAAAGAAGAAAAAGTACAGGACACAACAGGACATAACACTACAGGACAGGACAGGACAGGACAGGACAGACAGGACAAGACAAGTCAAACCTACATGAAAGCTGAACCTCAATTGACTATTCTGAGTCCCTGGCTTCAAAGAAAGGAATCAATGCACATGTAGTAGAAATACAGCAGAACTGCTCATAAGAAAGTAGGAGGGCAAAGCATTTCTGCTCCAAGTCTCTGAGAAGCTGTACATATGGAGCATACCCAAAAGGCACCACCCAGACAAGGTATGAGCACTCCACCAGTGCTGGAGGAAAAGGAACAGCCCTGAATATGTGAGCATAACAGTGGTGAGTCTAATGCTCTCTGTAAACCTTCCTTGCATTGTGTAAAATGAAAAAGGCCTCTCAAGTAGAAACACACTTAACTTTCTCTTCACAGGTATGTATCTCTCTTTTCTTTGAGGAGGCATGCAAAAGAATTAAGCCTAAGGAGTTCATCAAAAGCCACTTTTGAGTGCCATGAAAAGCTATGACTGCCACCTCAACTCCAGGGTTTTGCTGAGCAACTTTAAGGGAAGGAGGCAGGGCCTGGCAGAACAGAGATTTACCCCACTAGGTTCACTCGCCGCTACGTGGGTGGAAACAGAACTAGGATTGGACCAGAGCAAGTAGGGATACCCAGTCTATTGCTCCCTAATTGACACCTGCGTGGCAGACAAAGCTCTGGATGGATGTGTGCAGTTTGGGCAATAAGGTTGGTAGAGACTGAACTAAGTCTTGCTTATCTCTCCATCCCACAGAAAACCTCACAAAACCTGGGAACACCACCTACAATACCACAGCCCCATCCATTTTTAAATATTTATAGTCTTCTATGCAAATATGAGGGCCTCCAGCCTGACAGCTGGTCTTACATCAAGAGAAAGCAAGGCCAGCAGCCAGCTCTAAACCCAGCTGTTCCCCCAGCTCAAGGTGCAGGTGTGAGATCATCCCCATGAACCTCACCTGCCTGCAGTTTGTCACCTCAATGTCATTACCACAGGCAGAGATGTAGTTGGGGCTTTTGTTTTACTTCACACCAGGGGGAAGTCGTTTTTGGAATTTTTCATCTTAAGTAGTTTTTTCTTAAATGTATGTGACACATTATTCCTCACAGGACTTAATAAAATAGGTATCTCTCATGCCTGGAAAGTAAACTACAGCTGCACAGATTGAAACAAAATTTACTTTTAAAAATATTTTGGTTGGAATCATTCAAAATACAGGTTAAACTACAATTTCTAAAAAAGTTAACAAATAAAAATAAGTTTCTCGGGGGGCTATTTTTAATATAATGCTATTGAATAGAACACAGACAACACTAATGAAGTATTTTACACATTGAAAATGTATTTTAGCATTTAAGAAAAACAAAATAATTTCAAAATATGGAAAATTCTGACACCTCTTTCTCATATAATTACCATCATAGAAGCAAGCTGAAAAACTATTTTTCTTAAATTTTTAAAAGTCTATTCTGAGCCGGGGATTTAGCTCAGTGGCACAAGCAACTGCCTAGCAAGTGGGACGTCATGAGTTCAATCCTCTGTACAAAAAGAAAAAAGAAAAAAAAATTATATATATATATTCTGAGCTGGGTGTGGTAGTGCTGTGCAACCTTCCAGGCTTAGCAAGACCTTGTCTAAAAATAAAAACAGCTAAGATGTAGTCCAAAATGTAGTCCAGTGGTTGAGCATTAGCCTAGAATGTACAAGACTCTGGGTTCAATTCCTAGGACCACTGGGAAAAAAATCTGTCCTGAATTTGACATTTCTCTCAAAATATAAAGAGGGGATGAAGAGATAATCATAACTATAAAAGATCTAATTTATATTACAACAATTCCTTGTAAACACAAATAAAAATAGCTCATTTCTTGTCAGAGCTTTCTTGGAAGTTGTTGTATATGTATTATTTATGTGACCTCAATGCAAAGAACATAGATTCTTTCACTTGGTTGTCCTAGGGATTTTTTTGTGTGTGAATATATACATACATATATCACATGTATTCCCTATTCAGTAAGTGTCCAGCAGAAATAACAGTAATGGGAATGTGGTTTTCGTGACATTCTCAAGTGACTTCTAAGATCTCCTTGTCACAATTGAGATTGTTACAATGACAACAAGAAACAAACCACTGGGACTTTTATAACATCCCCAGACGTGGTGTACTGAAAGTATTTGTCTTGTCTCGTCTCTACTGATTACACAATATATGCTAGATGCAGAAGAATGTGACACGGACCACTGGGCTGTTGACAACGTTTACTGGTCCCACTTGTTTTATCTCCTCATTTACTATTTTGTGTGTTTCCCTGACACTCACAGTGAGATGAAATGGACATAACTCCAGGCACAATGAGAAATGGTTTTTACATTACCTGTAAGTTACAGAATGCAAGGAGGTACATATTTACTAAATACTTAGTGGGCCAACATGTTAAGTATATATAAGCAAGCATGTGCTTTTGCTGTGTGTTTGTCTCTCTCATATCTAGGCTCCTAATATGTCTTTTTAGCATACATATATAGGCATAACCAGTTTTATAGACGTTCTCTTCACATTGTAATCAATATTTTGCAATTCAAAAACTCTAAAAAAGGCTTATTACATTGAAAAGAAATTATTTTGCCCTGTTTTTATTTTGTTTTTGTTTTCTTGTGGGGATTGAACCGAAGACTTGCACACTTGAGCCACATTTCCAGCTCTCTTTTTAAATTTTATATTGAGATGTAGGTATAGATAAGTTGCAAAATTGTCCAGGTTAGGCTTGAATTTGTGATCCTCCTGCCTTAGCCTCCTAAAATACTGAGATTACAGGCATGTGCCACTGTGCCCAACTATGAGCTCTTCAATAATGCAATTGTTGCTATTATAAATAATCACTTCTAATTGTCCAAGTCTGAATCACCACCCAAATCCAAACCCAGAGTTCACAGTTAAACTGCCTTGGGAGGTATCCTCTTTTTCTAACATTTGACCTCATGGGTAAACAGTTAATACCACTAAGTGGCAACATTTGAGACAACAGATGTTGACTAGATATCAACCAAACAAGAAATATGACAAGATTATTTGGAACAGAAGGAAGTTTACCACACTATCTAAATGCCTCACCCACAAAGTATCTATGGGGTTCACTCCACATTATTCTTCTGTTTTAAAGACTTAACAAAATAAATAAACCACATGTGTCCACTGAGATTGACAAGTGCTTTTTACTCTCTATTTGATTTAAGGCATGCAGAGTTAATACTATTCACTTTACCTTAAGCTCTCAAAGGAAACCAACACGTTAGATGATTATCCCATGGAACTTGTACACACCTACCCATCAAGGTCTAAATACTTAGTATAAGGAACAAGCTACCATGGAAAGCAATTATGGGGAAGTGAGACCCCAGGAAATTACTAAACATGTAATCAGCAGCAGACATAAACCCTTGTTTGATCAACTTCCAAAAAGATGCGACCCAAACCAAACTCTTAAATTAATCTTGGAATCATAGTTCAGTTATGAGCCAGCAGAGACTAAAGTTAGTGTATTCAGCACTTCAAGAAGGTACCACACTAAATGATAGGATATACACAAACTGATTTTCAGATCATATGATGGGCATTTATAAATTCATTTGAAGTCACTGACACATAAGACATTCTCAGAGTATATCAACCATGACCAGCCACCACAGTCCCAGTATCTAGTTGTTACAGCAGCAGAAATCACTGAATATGAAGACTAGATAGCTAAATATTTCTAAATGTTTACGAAGTTTGATTGGGGGGGGCTGGCATTCTGGGTGGCAATTCTCCTGCCTCAGCCTAAGTGCTGGAATTACAGGCATGTACCACCACTCCTAGCTGGTTTTTTCAAACTTTTTTAAAATTCATTTTCTTAATGGATAATAAGTCATCATTTCTGAACCTCCCCCCAGAAACTCTTATTCTAGTCTGTATTTTTCATTTTAATTTTTTTTATAAGTGGGTATCCAATTTAATAACCAAACCCAACTCATTCCCTGTATTAAGAGGAAAGCACACGATAGCAATGGAGGGATAATTCTCAATCTCTAAGAAGGCAAGAAAATAAAATCAGCAACTTGGAGCACATGGTTTTGCAGCAAGGTTTGTCCAATCTTCCCTGAACTGAGGGGTCAGAAACCACTTATCTTTGGTCCCTTCTTTGACGTTAGCCTTATCTTATCCACTTACATTTTTTTTCCCTAATTTTCCTCACTCAGAATCACCAAACTATCTAAAGGAGAAAGGGAAGGAAGATAGGGTAATGACCACATTACTACTGAGAAAAATATAATTAAAAACAAATAATAAAAGCTAGTTTACAACGCTACTACACAACAGACACATAATGTAAGCCATACACATCATTCAAAATTTTCTAATAGCTACAAGTTGTTTAAAAGATGGTATTTGGATACATTTTATTTAACCCAATATAGTCAAAATATTATTCTGCATGAAATCAACATAAAAATTGAGACAATTAACATTAGTTTATATCAGATCTCAAATATAGTGCATATTTACACTTCATATACATCTCAACTTGAAGCAGCCGCATTTCAAATGATGAAGAGTCACATGTGACTGGTGGCTTCTGAACTGGATGATAGTCTTATACCCTGCCAGGTTTATTTTAAGTGCTTTAAATGTTCAGATTCATTTAATATTCTCAAGGATCCTTATAAGATAAATACTATCATTATTTTAATTTTACATATGAGAAACAATAAATAGAATAAAAGAGAATCAAGGAAAGAAAGGAAGAGGAGAGAGAGAAGAAAAGAGGACAGCGAGAGAAAAGAGACCCCAAATCACAAGATGGTAGGTATCAGAGCAAAAATTGAAAGCTTAGCCATCTGGCTACACCACTATGCTATTCATTAAGAAGCTACTTTGTGTATGACAGGCACAGAGCTACACCCCTAAATAAACTGTGTACTTTACAGAACAATCATAGAGAAAAAGCATTAAAACCATAACTTTACATAGCTGCATCATTACAGGAAATACAGAGAGCAGCGATATCATGTCTTCACAAAGTAACATATGGTTGAAGTCAGTTAACAGTGACTAGCCCCATGTCTTATGCTACAGAAACATGCAGTCTAGAAAGAGAATATAAAACCCTTACAAAATAACTAGGCAAGTTATAATGAACTACAAAAGAGATGTAAAAAGTATTATGATGATTTAAACAAAAAAATACTTAATCCATTAAGAAACCTAACAAAGCCTTTATGAAAGAGGAAACACTTAAATTTAAGAAGCCTAGGATAAACTTGAGACATTTTAGGTAATTGGAAACAATCTGATATGATATTTTAAGTGAAATAAATAAACTCACATGTATAAACATCTCATTGCCTCTCTGGTGTGAGAAAGTGAAAGAATAAATAAGGACCAAAATGTATAAAAGATACTGTAAAATGTAAAGAAACTGTTCAAAAGGAAACAGGAACCAGGGTGAAAGAAGGGGGGAAAGATGGAAGGGAAAAGGGGAAAAAATGATTAAAAAAAAAAAAGGACAAAATAGAAACAAAGCTTTGTAAATGAGAAGAAGGATTTAGGGGAAGAGAGCAGATTGGGGGAAAACAGAATAATCAAAATATATTAAGTACTGGTATAAATTCCTTGCAATGAATACGACCATTACATATATCTAAAATGTACCATTAAACTTAATTTAAAAAATCAGAGGTGTAGGTGGTAGAAGAGAACTCTGTACTATGTTGAAGGAATGGCTAAAATAGATTATGCTACGCTAGAGAGTACCGGTGGGATAAACATGAATCAGATGTCATGGTGAAGGTATCCAAGGGCCATGCCATAGAATACTCAAACTCCATGTAACGCTGGGAGAAAACTAGTAGCATAATCAAAACTGAGCTTCAGGTAAAATCTCTCTAGCAGCAAGGACAGTAGCTGGAAAGATACCACTGAAAGAACTGAGGGAGTCAAACAATGTCACAGTCAAGTGAGCATAAGGCTATATGGATGCAGAATCCTCAGTATCTGGTATACTAAGAGTTTCAATCCTTGGTGACCAGTAGAGTGACGGTACCATTAATAGAAATTCTGGATACAACATAATACTCTGGTTAACCATAATAAGCAGGCATGGTTTCCCCCTTTTTAAAGCCTAAACTTCTTGCTATCTGTGCTTGCCACATCAAGGTTGGTACTAGTATCTACTGGCTTTGTATCTGGCTCATAAAGATCTTTTCTATTCAGTGAATAGTTAGTGGCTTGTAGAAAAATAGCATAGGGCATTATTTTTCAAATCAGACAAAATACTTCTACACCTCAAATATTAACCCAAAGATGAAAGAAGGATCTTAAGTTCTTATTTCCAGCACAGCTGAATAATGCTTTGTATGGAATTAACGAACAGCCATGCTTAAAATACTGACATTTTGCTTGAAGTTTTAAAGGAAAGATTAAAAACAATTTCCCTACTTCCCTCCTTGCCTCTTGCCTTTATTTATTATTTTTCATGTTTAATTAAACACTTTTACTTTAAGCAAATATTTCCCTTTTTTCCCTTTAATTACCCTAACACTAACAGAACTGCATAAATTTTGCCCGAGGTTAGAGCTGGAGTAGAGCCTAATCACTAGTTTGAGACACTGTTCTGGCCAAGTAAAGCAGAACACATTTATCCCATGTGTTTGAACAATACTTAGGCACTTCCATTAAGACCTCCTTTTACTCAGTGTTGATTCTGATTAACACCTCTTTTTGATTTATGTGGGAAA
>PVJX010002093.1:96696-139047 GCA_004027295.1 Dolichotis patagonum | reverse complement strand
ATTAAAACAGAAACACTAAAACTGCTGGAAGACAAAGTAGGTAAAAACCTCAAAGATATAGGGGTAGGAAGAGAATTCATGAACAAGAACCAAAGTACACGGGAAGTACTTCCCAGAATCAATAACTGGAACCACATCTTATTAAAGAGTTTCTGCATGTCAAAAGAGGTTTCCAGCAGAGTGAAAAGAAAACCCACAAGTTGGGAAAAAATCTTCATGGACAGCACCTCAGACAAAGGACTTTTGTCTAGAACTTATAAAGAATTAAAAAAAAAAATCAGACCCTCGAAATTCAAAGACCCAATCCAAAAATGGGCATCTGAAATGTATTCTTCTCTTTGTTATTAATTTATAAAAATCTTTTCTATTTTAATTTCAAAACTTTATCTTATCTTAATTAAAATACTTAATGTCTTGTTGTATAAATATCTCTCCTTTTATTTTTGTCCTGGTTTATTTTAACTGTTCTTTTGTTTTGGTATCGAGGATCGAACTCACGACTTCACGTTTGCCAAGCAGGCACTTACACCGTTAACTGTTTGTTCTTTAAAGTCTCCTAAATCTTGGAGTTTCAGTCTTATTTCATCTTATTTGCCCATACCCAATTTCAAATTTTAATAAGTTCTAATTATGCTTCTTTATTTGTATGTTTTCTTTACATACTTATGAACTTAGATTATTCACTTAAAACATTTAACATTTCTACTACTTAAAATACAATGTACTCAAATATATTGTCTACATTTTATATATGCTTACATATAAGTAGTATAAAAAATAAAAAATAGTATATATATATAAGTATATATATATAAAAAACTTATTAAAGAGCAGTGTTCCTTACTTGCTCCCTTGGACCATAAGAAATCTGTTACAATAGCTACAGTTTGTTTTAAAACTTGGGCTATTTGATGCAGCTTTTAGATTTTTAGTTCCACTTTTGTTCCGGTGGTACCTGGATGTCCCCCTAGAGCCTGATGTGGTCATGGGGTCAGGCTTTTCAGAGGGTGCTGAATCTAGAGTTTGTGATTGGTTCACTGTAGACAATGAACTCTGTGCTGGGATTTGGCATGTAAGTGCTATACCCGCCCTAAGGCAGTAGCCTCATACAATAAGGGGGGAAAGGAGGCCTGATCCTCATCTCTTGTTGCTTTTGTATCTTCCACCACCATGAAGCATTGCCTGTCTGCCTTGTGCCACCCTGTGTTGGAACCAGCTGATTATGGACTGAACTTCTACAAACTGTGAGCTAAATAAACCTTTCTTCCTTAACTGTGGATGTTGTGTATTTTGTCTCAGTGATGAGAGAAAAGCAACTAAGACAACTCCTAATTTTATTTTTTATTATATTTATATTTGTATACATTTACTTTAAAAGTATCTAAGCATGACATATATTGATATGCATGTCCAGCAAGTTATGCAAAAATAAATATGAAAAGTGAACTATGAGTTCCCTGGCCAGATTACTTTTGTTGATACATATTTATGCTTTGTGTTTAATATTAGAACATTCAAACAGGATAAAAAAAATTAGAGAATAAAAAGCAATACTATTCTTTGTCTATCTCTATCCTCATCCATCTCTTGTGTAACCCCTAAAACCATTATTTACACTACGTTCCTTTCACTCCAGACTTTTTTGCACAGATATAAATATAAAAGCAAAAGGAGAATCTATTTTCTACTTGACTTTCATAAGAAAAAGTATGCTAATGAGATGCTAAAGGGTTTGCCACACTAAAAATTAGTACTGCTTCCATAAAAGATATTATTTCAAGGAAGTTTCCCTTTTGATTTAAGAAGTAATATTATATTAAAAAATGAAGGAATTAAAGTCTTACCAGTTAGTTAACATCATGTTTAAACCTGGGCCAGTAGTGTTTGCTTTGCTCCATCAAAGATAAGAAAATTAACTCCCTACACTTTTTCTCCATGCACCTCCCAAATTCCATGCTTAATAGTGTTAGTCTTACTTTTTAGTGACTTGTAATGCTTGCTTCATTTCAATGTTCTCACATATAGCTAGGCCTGCAATCTTTTGTCCTTAAGGCAAGGTTTATTGCTTTTATTTTTTTTTTTGCCACAGTGCCTCTATGACTTCATTTTTATTCTTCTATCAATTTTGTCTTGAAATACTTCTTTAAAAATATTCTCTTTAATTTTTTTTTACTAAAACACTTTTAATTTGTTATCTGATTAAGTAACGTATCGAAAGAGTCAGCAGGAGAGGAGAGTAGCTAAAACAATGTTCCTTACCATTGGAAGAGCTTGGTCCTTCCAAAGATGGCTATTACAACTGCTATAGTCACACAATTATTACAAGGGATGATTTTATCACCTAGTCAGGTAGAACATAACTCCAGAAGTAAAGTTTTTATCCCCAGAAAAACGTATCATTGGTTGAAACAATTATTAGAGCATTAGCGTGTTTTTCCAAAAGATGCTTATCAATATAATTTTGAAATACACATATATATATGAAATATATATTTTTATATATTCCTGCCATTCGATGTAAGATCAAGGCAGAAGTAGGTAGACTTGAGTCCATCATGCAGAGAATATTTAGAGTGAAAACTGACACACTCTGAGATCTTTCTCATAGACAAAATAGAACCCACTTAGGTGACACTCAGCAACTTAGAAAATCATAGAATTAAGACATGTTATGTACATGTATTCCGCATGATGAATGTAATCATTTTGTACTACAAGGATGCACACATAAAAATTTAAAAATCAAACAACCAAAACAGAAAACCATAGGTCCTACAGTCTAACTCACAACTTCGTCCCTAACTCTGGGTCCCAGGGTTACCCTAACTGTTTAACAGGTGAGTGCAAGGATGACAGACTTCGTGTTGACAAATTCTTGGGCCACCTTTGTCCATATTCCAAAGAGAGGATGTGATTCCAAGTTAGGTTACACTAGAATCAATTCAAAGTCAGTGTGTCAGCAAAATAAAATAAAAAATAAACAAAACTCCTTTTACTCAATGTAACATTTCTTTATTGTGTGGAAAGTGCTACATTACAAACTTGAAAGCTAACTAAAACTTACAAATTATACATGTAGTTATTTCATTACCTACATATACAAAATCTATTTTTAATACAAATAAATCCATTCACTTACAGTGAGCTGACTTTTGACATAAATATCATGAACACTCAATATGGAAAGGATAGTCTCTTCAATAAATAGCCCGGTAAAATTAGATGTGTATATGTAAACAAATGAAACTAGAATCTTACTCTTATGATACACACAAACCAACTCAAAATGAATTAAAGATTTAAATTTAACACCAGAAAGGATAAAACTACTAGAGGAAAACTAAAAGAAATTACCTGTTGCAGTGATGTAGGCAAGGGGTTTTTTTGGAGAAGACCTTGAAAACACAGGCAACAGAACAAAGTTTCTCTCAGCAAAGGAAATAATCAACAGACTGAAGAGACAATCTAAAGAATGGGAGGGAACATGTCCAAGCTAACATCTAGCATAGGTAAAGAATCCAACACAGTAGATAATCTCATTTAAACATAGACAAGTGATCTGAATAGAAATTTCTCAAAAAAATACATACAAATAGCCAACAGATCTATGAACCATATCTGACATCATGAATCATTACAGAAATACAAATCAAAGGTACTTTCCTGTATCACTTCGTGCCGGGTAGAATGACTGTTACCAATAACAAACACTGGAGCGAACAAACACAGAAAGAGCGGGGACTGTTCTGCACAGTTGTTGGCAATGTAAACTGGGACAGCCCTCATGGAAAACAGTGTGGAGATTCCTGAAAGAATTAAATTCAGGGCCACTCTGTTGCTGTGATTTGTACTCCAAAGATTCATGGCCTGGAAGCTTGGTGCCCGTTGTGCCAATGTTGAATGGTAGCAGGACCTTTAAGAAGGGGGCCTTGGGGGAGGGGCCCAGGCCATGCCTGCACCTAGGAAGAGGTCAGTGCTGGTCTTGGGTTAGTTCTGGAAGACTGGTTGCCATGAAAGAGCAAATCTGGGTGCTTTCAACTCTCCTGCTTCTTTCTCTGCCGTGTGATCTCCTCTGTACCCCTCACTCACGGCTCTGTGTGTGACCTTGAGCTATCATCTGAATGCTGAGAGGCAGCCAGGATACCCTCATCAGCCCTTGGTACCATCCCATTCAGACTTTCTAGCAGAACTGTGTGCCAAAGATACCTTTTTTCTTTACAAAGACTTAACCTCGGGTAGCTTGTTACAGCAACATTAAATACATATGATCCAGAAGTCTCACTCCGGGATGTATACAAAGGAAGCACAGTCACTGTCTTAAAGATACAGCTCCATTCCTATGTTCACTGCAGCACTGTCACAAGAGCCAGGCTATGGAATCAACCTCAGTGTCTATTAATGGATGAATAAAGAAAAGGCTGTGTACATCTGTGGTGGATTAATTAATGACTGACTTGTGACACGATACACAGCCACACTGAATCAGCATGGTTCTGGGTGTGGAAGGCCCACCTGAGGGTTACTGTCAATGGCATAGAAGGGGGACTTGCGGGGAGGATTGTGCACTATTGCTGGAGAAAGTGTCACACTGTTTTTCCTGATATGAACGCAGTTGTGCCCATCCTCGGAGGGGCTCGGGTCCTCACTGTCACTGAGGATGGCTGCAGTTCTCTTTGGGGGAGCTCTGCTCCTTACCTTGAGTGTTGCTTCCTGTTAGAGACCACTACAAAGTGACTCTGAGCAGGAATTAAAATCAACTAATTGGCTTTCTATGTTTATCTGTGAGTCTGTCCTAGGCCTCTGCCCCTTGCCTGGTAACAGGAGCTGATTCATAGTAAGTGAACCTCTATGAATTACTGGTCCTGGCTGAAGCCTGTAGTGGCCTGTGAGGCCAGAGATACCTCGAATAAGGCCACAGCTGTGGACACTTGGCTCTAACCCCAATTAAGTAGATAGAGACTGTAGCTGCAGGCATCTCACTCCTACCATAAATGTCATTCTGGAGATGAAACGGTTCTCCTAAATTGGCATAATTTACTACTTAAAGATGTCTTTAAAGTGACTCCCAAGGTCCTGCTCATTTCCTGTGTTTCCTCAGTTTCCCCGCCTTTTGTTTTGGACCTAATAAACATGGGCAGTCCAGGAAAGTTTTTGTTTTAGCCCTTAGGGTCTGAGCTCAGCTAACGGGTTTTGACCCTCCTGGAGCCCTAAAATTATACCACTTGTCTCATTAATTTAAGCCTGTGCCGTACACTCATTTGGGAGATTGGGAATCTAGGTCAGGACCTGATAGCTTCCTGGCTCCAGTGCAGACCCTCAGTCTGCTGGCACAGACCCTTTACCTCACTGGCGCAGCGTCCTAGCTTCCACTACTGGCCTTTGGGTCTTCCCAGAGCAGGTCCTTGATATAGACTCGCATGAGACATTGTCATGAGCTCTGGACCTCCTGCTGGACTCATGGAGGACAGTGTCTTGGACTCCGGGTCTTCAGCTCGACTCGTGCAGGACACTGCCAAGGGATCCAGGCGGGATTCTTTGAGTCTCTAGCGTGTGGACAGATCTCCTTCATGCTTTTGCATTTGACTCTGGGTCTAAATTGAAAACAGTCCTATAAATTTTGTTCCCTGTATTAAATCCATTCCCTTGAAAATCCTGACTATAACAATGTCTATAATGGAGTACCATGAAGATGCAAACAAGGATTGAATCCCGTCGTGTATAGCAACATGGATTAATGTGGGAAATCTTACATTTAATGAAGAAAGCCAAGCACACAAGGATAAATACCCAGGGTCCTCAGTTAGGTGTGCAAACTAAAGAAGGTGATCTCCTAGAACAGAGAGAACGGCAGGTGGGAACAGTAGTCACCAGAGGCTGGAAGGAGGAGGAGAAACTAGTTATGTGTGAAACTACTGTGAAACCAGTTGTGGTCACAAAGTTATAGTTGCATAGGAAGAATCAGTTCTAATATTCTATTGGGCTGCAGGGTGATTATGGTTAATAGAATTGCATCGACTATATCTTCGATAGCTGGAGGACAGGATTTGAGATGTTCTTATCAGAATGGTAAGGGTATGAGGCAGGGTGTGTGCCAAATACTCTTATTTGATTAGTACACAATATATACCTGTAACCAAACATTGCCTTAGAGCGCAGAAGTATGTATAATTATGTGTCAATTAAAATTTTGTTTTATAAAATATGTTACAGTAATGCTCATTAATGATAAAGAATGTTGGCTTTCATCGTGGTATTTTCATATCAGCACATAATAGATTTTGATCACGCCCATCCGCCATTGTGCTCTGCACTGTCCTCTCACTGAGCATCTGTCCTCTTGGTTAAGTCTCCCTGCTAATTTCATGTCATGTCTTTCTAGGTGCCACATAGGAAGACAATGCCATACCTGTTTGCATGAGTCTGGTTTATTTTGCCTAACATGATGATGCCCATTTCCAATTTTCTGCAAATGACACAGTTTGTTTCCTCTTCATGACTGAGTAATACTCCACGGTGTGTATGCACCATTTTTCATTTATCTGTCCCTGTGTTCACAGGCACCTGGGCTGACTGGATCACTTGGCTGTTGTGAGTTGTGCATGATAAACATGGGTGTTCAGGTATCTCTTTTGTACGCTGCCTTAGTTCCTTCAGGTGTACGTCAGGGGCAGTGAAGGTGGATCATACAATAGCTCCCTTCTTACCAAAAGCAGAGTTTATAAATACAAGTAGATTTAAAGATGACATGAACTAAGTTAAAGACTCTTAGTGATACTAGGGAACCATGTTCTTCCTAAAATAATAGTTCTCAGACAAATCTCATGATCAGTTTATAACTTAGTAACTTCTTCAGTCATAAGTCATCACATTTTAAATCAATTAAAATTTGAACCACTTTCTTCCTCCATTATTTTTGGTGACTTAAGTGGTAATAGCATGTCCTTTTACTTGCTTTTCATAAATGCTTCATTCTTCAGAACTTCAAAATCATACACAGATATGCCTTGAAGGACTTACCTGCTTAACGATGGTTCGGGCTTACACCGCTCATTCAGATTTCTGCCCTGGGAAAGTGAGCACCAGTGCAGCCTTATATTGGCTTCTGTGTCACAGTGCGGCAGTTTAGCGCTCTATTGCACATGCACAGGACTGTATGTAAGAGTTATGCAAATAAAGGCAAAGTCATTGAGTTGGAATTTCCTTTGATCACTCCTCTGTTCTGAATATTACAATGTACATGCTACACACAGTTCCGCATTTACTGGCCAACTGGTTTAACAACCAAGATGCAGGAACAGAACCCGGGCACTGTAATTTTCTAAGGGAGACTTCTGTCTCAAGCCATACATTTGGAGGTTGTGGGATATATTCTCCTCCAGAGTCCAGTGATTTCTTTAGAAAACGAGGTTCTCCATCCAGCAAGAGAACCTGCTAGGTATTGCTCTAGTTTCTCTGGTGCCCACTGTCACACTGTTTACCACTCTCTTGATATCTGTGCAAATTCACATAAGGGCAAGCTTTGGCTTGACCTATGAATGGCTGTCCATGGAAAGGGAAAAGCCAGGGACAAACACTTCTACATTCAAAGCACGGTGCTGTGGTCAGGTCAACCAAAGAGGAATGGAAGTTGGCCGGAGTGACGGTAGGGCTACCGGGGTTGTTTCTTTAAAACGACTAAGTTATACCAGGAAGTTGTTTTAGTTTTTGCTTGAATAATCAAACTACAGGCATCAGTGTGTTTTCTGACAAGAGATTTGTGGTTTTTCAGACAAAGTATGCTGGTCAGGGTGAGCTGTCTAGCAGATACCATGGGTGGTTTAGACCGCAGAGGTTTATTTTGTCTCAGTGCTGGGGCTGAGTCTTCCCAGCATGGCTGGGTTCTGGAGAGAGCTTTCCTCCTGGCCTTCAGATGAGACGCTCTTGTCACCTTGACAGGCTTCTCCTCAAAATGCAAAAGTGGAGAAGGACAGCTTCCTCTTTCTGTAAGGCCACCGATTCCGTCAGTTTAGGACTCGATTCTTGTGACCTCATTTAAAACAAGTCAGTGTGTTTTGCTGTACTCTCACTATAAAATTGTTTCTTGAGGTTAGCAAAATACGAGGGTACAATCACATATTCAGAAAACTCAGCTTCTTAGCGCTGTCATTTCTTTTCCATTTTAAAATATTTACTGTTGAAGATAACATAAGAACAACTGGTTTCCATCGGCATTTGGTTATTTTTTTAAAAATAATTTGTGGGGCAGTCCCATGTAATTTCAATATTGTGGTTCAATCATGCTTTCTAAAGCAAAACTTAAAAACTTTATGGCAACTAGAGATCCTTCAGAAGCAGTAATGTATATCTGTCTCTGCCTCTATCTCGATCTCTATCTCTCTATGTTTCTATGTCTCTATATCTATATATACATATCTGTATAGTCTATATATCTATATTAGATAAGTAGATGAATCATAAATTTTCATGTTCTCTTGTAATTTATATTGAATTTAATCAGAAATTTTAGACCTAAATCAAAACCTGAAAATTCTAGCATACAGTGCTAAGATCTGCCAAACAAAAGAAAATTGCACTTGATAATAGATGTAGATTATTTTAAGTAAAAACAAGAGGTAAAACTACTATAATTAAAACTGCATTCATCACAATCTAAACTGTTCATGCTCTGCTCTAGATGTGGCTCCCGGGGTGAAAATGGATTGACAATGACATAAAGATGCACACTGGGTCTTTTTCAATAAACATTGCTGCTGACCAATGTCCCCTCAGAAAATTGAAGATGGGGTCCATGTCGTACACTAATATCCCTGTGGAAATATTTTAAGTAGGAAAATTAATACTTTAAAGAGAAAAGTAAATTTATCTGTGTCTTAATTCAATCCCAAGTCTAACTCAGGAGTGACAAAACATGTTTAAGATTGTCTTTCCTTCTTTCCTTATCTAGACAGACAAATCTGTCCTCTGAGGTCACAGCACTGTCTAAGCATGCCTGCAGCAGAACGCTTATCACGGTTTAACTGCTTGATACTTTCTGTCAGACCTTAATGTCACTGATATCCTGTATCTTCTTGCTCTTTGGCATGCCAATAGGAAAGTACAAAAACAATTTGGGGATTACTTCCAAAGTATGTACTTTTCTGAATTTCTACAGTGATGTTTAAAACTTGCAAGTAGATGCTAGAAGTACACATAAAAGGAGACAAAGGTATAGTAGAAAGTCAGGCTCTGAGGTAAAAATTCTGATTTAAATTTAAAAATTAGGCATATTCCCAGAAGAACTGAAAACATCATACCACAGTGATATATGTGCACCCATGTTTATAGCAGCACAATTTGTAATAGCCAGATCTTGGAAACAACCTAATTGCCCATCAACTGAGGAATGGATAAAAAAGTTGTGGCATTTTTATGCAATGGAGTACTACTCAGCTATAAAGAATGATCACATCGAGATATTTATAAATAAATGGACACGACTTGAGACCATTCTCTTAAGTGAAATAAACCAAACTCACAAGGGTAAATATCATATAGTCTCCCTAGTATGAGAGTTGATAAGAGTATATAAGATTTTATGGTAAGCATGAGTCCCCATCTCATAGCTTTGAAGTCTTTCAATGTTTTCAATCATCAGTTGGAATGGTTTTATTCTGTTTTGTTTGACTATATCATGCGTGATGGTATGAACAGCTGTTTTGAAGAAAACAAAACATTATGACAGCTATTGCTGATTTCATATCATCCTTCTTAGAAGTCCTACCATGCTTCTTTTGTTCTACTACCATTGGTTCTATCTATCACATTGTGTTTTATTGGAATTTGAATACGTGTGATAGTTTAAACAAAATTTCTTTTATCGAAAATGAGATATTATAATGCCCATTGATCATTTTCTATTATTCAGTTCAGAAAGCCCTGTAATTCTTTCACTCTATGCATGGCTTTATACTATTGTGTTATGTTTGATATTATTGTATTTGAAACTATGCTCTACTATAGCAGAGTAAGTGATATGGTGTTAGCTACTGTTGATGTCCGGTTGTCTTAATGTAAAGTACTGTGTTTCCTATGTTGTCCTGTTGTGATCTGCTCTGTACTGCCCTCTTTTGTTTTATTCTCTTTAAAATAAAAAAAAAAAAAAAGAAATTAACATCAACTACGTCAGCACCCTGGAGAGCGCCACGGGGACTTGGGCTGGTAACTCTGGTGAGAGTGGGGATAGACTGATGTGGGAAAGGTTCCGCACTGTGATCTCCAGTTCTGAGGTTGCGGAAATGACTTTATCCGTCATAATGAGCTTCGTTCTCCTTCGGAGTGGCTCTCGGTAGTGGTGGTGGTGACCGGGTGTCCTCACTGCTCTCTCCCCCTGTCATCAGCTCTTAGTAACATCTTCCTCAGAAGCGATGCCCAGGCCTGACTGATCATCGGTATCTATGCACATCTGAGAGGATGCAGTGAGCACACAGGCTGCTCTTTTACTTGTCACAGAAAGTGGGTTTTGTTCCTTGATGTGCTTTATATGTGCCTAAGTTAGGTGTGGGGCCCTTGGTCCTCAACAGATACAAAGACTGTTTGGACTGTGTTTTTGTAATTTCCCTGGACCACATGTTCTGTATGTGTTCGTGTGTGGCAATCGTGGTACTTGCCTCTCAAGCCCTGTGTGCTATCAGCTCCTTTCAGGTTCCTGGTTTGGTTAAAAGAACTAAACACAGTCGTTTTCTTTCTTCCAATCTTCTACTGTCTTTGTAGATGCTGCCCTTGGCTCCTCGCTGCAGAATAGTACAGCTTTGTCTCTGGGAAAGCATGAGCGACGTGCAGTAAATACATCACCAGCTAAGCAACCTGAGCTGAAAACTGGCTACATTTTAAAAATGCTGATGTATGGAATTTGGAGGTGTTTCCTTACCTGACAGATGGCAAAAGGAAATTAAAGAAAATGGTCACAGTGGGTCCCTTCCTCCCCACTTCAGCGCTTTGTTAAATAAGGATAAGTCTATTTAATTAATATTGATTTAACACTGGCTGTCCTTCAGACATATTACCCCTTGACATATTTTTTACCTTCAAAACTGCCAAAATTGCAAAATATATAATAACAAAATTCAACTCCATTGCTAAGCTGAGGGTTATTGTGGTTTGTTATCACCAGTTCCCAGCTACTCCAGGAAGGAGCTACGTGTCTTTGCAAGTGGCAATGTCTTTATTTATGACCTCTAGTGATTACTTACCTTTGTCAGAGGTTTCTTAGAGCATGGTCTGGGTCACCCAAGTGTGGGACAGAGGGGAAGAATAAAAATCCCGATGATTTGCCTCATGATCCTGGCATTTGTGAGAACATGACAATTGCATTTTGATAAAGATATAGCCTAGTAGTTTCTGCCCAGTAACCCCAAGAAGACATTTGTTTATCAGCTGGAAGACAAGGACAAGCTTGTCATTCTTGGAACTTTCTGTCTGGTGATTTCAGTCATGGATAAGTAACTTAAAATTCCTTGTTTACCTAAAGTGAAACTTTTTTATTAATGTTTATTCTTCCTCCTACTTTTCATTTTCTCCCAAATTGTAGAGATGGCATTGGGTAATTTGTAGCGAAATTTTCCCTGTCTGTGAGCCATGATGTACATTATTAAGTCAGGAGTCTCAAAATTATCCTACACATGTTCCTTCTACTTCTGACCTGTGCAGGATGTCTGTGTGTGAGTCACACATGCCATGTATGGTCTTGTTCTAATACCATTATGCACGCAAGTCACATGGCAGTGCCTTGAGTAGCCAGCCGGAGCCCTCCTCTCTGCTACGATCACTCTGCTGACCACACTCAGAGCCCTCACTGAGGGAAAGACAAGCAAGAGGAAAATTACCAGTTGAACTTCCCAAGTGGACATTAATAGGAGGAGCCCCCAGGACACTTTTTCAGTCCTTGCCTCCCTTGAAGTCCTTTGTTCCTGGATGGTCCCTGCCTCGATGTGGCCAGAAATATTTGCAGAATGTTTCCAGGACAGCAGAATGTTCCCAGGGACAATGAGGACCTGAGAGATCTAGCCTGCATTCTCTCTGAATTTCCTCTCAAGTTGTTCCCTGGCAGTAATGGGGTAGATTCACAGCAAGCACACAGAGAAAATTCTAGGACCAGGGCAAACCATTGCTTTATCTTCTTAAAAGGAGCATGATATGCTGACATCACTGAGACACACAGCATGGATGACATCAGAGGTGGTCATTCCTGGGGCAACTCCTGCCAGGAGCTTCAGGGAGGGCCCCCTACACAGCACAGTAACAAAGAAATGATAGTGTGACATGCTGAGGGCAGAACAGTGGTGTCACATAAGCCTCTGTATGAAAGTCAGTCAATTGGTGATTGGAAGAATAACATAATTGTCCCCAGGAGTTCTCCCTTCCCATTCTTATATTTATGACAGTCTGTCCAGTTGTCAACATATTCTCGGAGCACAGTCATGGATAAGTAACTTATGGCCCCATTTCCAAAGTGATTTCTGTCAGTTCAAAAATTGCAAGAATTGAAATTGGCACAATTCAGGCATTCATCATAGCGAGTTTGTAGATGACAGATCTTGATTCCTCTTTTTTTCCTCATTCCCGACCCTCCTTTCAACCCTTCTTCCCCTCCTTATTTACAAAGTTTTGTTTCCATTTTATTCTTATTTTCTCATTTTTTCTTTTCCCCCTCCCTCCTCCCTAGTTCCATTTCTTTCTGAACAAGTTCTTCCTATTTCACAGTATCTAATATGTATTTTGTTCTTATTTACACTTTAACTTTCTCACACCAGAGAGACAATGTGATATTTATACATGTGTTTCAAATTTATTTCACTTAAAAGGATGGTCTTAAAGTGCACCCATTTACCTAGAAATGTCTTGAACTTATCACTCTTTATGGCTAAGTAGTATTCCGCTGCATTAAAAAACACATCTTTTTATCCATTCATCAGTTGACTGGCATTTGGGTTGTTTCCAAGATTTACCTATTACAAACTGTGCTGTATAGACATGGATGTGCATATATCGCTGTGGTATTATTCTTTTAATTCTTTTGGGAAGATACCAAAAAAGGGGAATAGCTGTGTGAAATACGACCTCTAGTCTTACTTTTTTGAGGAATCTCCACACTGATTTCCACAGTGGCTGCGCCAGCCTGTACTCCCACCAACAGTGGGGTAGGGTTCGTTTCCCCACAGCCCAAACAACATTCATTATTGATGAAGGTCATTCTTGCCCTGGGTGATGTGGAATCACAGTGTTGTTTTAATTGGCATCTCTTGAATGACCAGTGCTATATTTATTCTTCCTGAAAGGTGAACATTTGAAAGAAAACCCATCTTACAAGCAGATGCTATACTGAACCCTATGCTATGACATTGGAACTTCTGGTCATGTTAGTTGGACAGGAAAATTGTTAGTTGGACCTGGGGTAAACGTCTGTCTCACTCCTAAATCTGCTGTCTCGGTGTCCACTGTAGACCTGTGGACTTTGGAGCCAGGCTAAGAACTGGAGCCATGTTTAAGGTACGCGATTACATCAACCCCAGGAAACAACCCAGGCTTTGACCTTGGAAACCTGAAGCTGGGCCAGATGTCTTCACTTCTGAGTCCTCTAATAAACCAATTATTCTTCTTCTTGTGATATACAATCACAGTCCAGTAGAGATGCCATGCCCCTCCTGAGTGTCTGCCCAGCTGTCCCTGTGTTCACTGATGGACTGGCCTGATGACCATCACCACTCCCTGAGGTCCCTCGGCTCACTGCCTCAGAGAAGAGGTGCGATCTTGCCCAGATGTGCTGAGCTAGTGACCGCTACCACTACGTCTCTGCCCAGACCCACGAGTAAGGCCGCCTTTCACGCTGCTCCCATCAAAAAATTTACTCTGTTCCATGCTCCTGTGTGGCTTGGAGGAGGGACTATGGAAAGTCCCCAAGGGAGGAGAAGGTGACTGCGGCACTTCATCATGAGAAAAATGTAGCACTGATCGGGCTGCCACGTCAGCTCTGGTCAGAGCACAGAGAATTAGGCAACAGGCTGGTCCTAGCTGAGTGATCAGCTCAGAACCTGGGACTTCCAGATGTTTAACAGCATCCTTTGAGCATCTCCAATGTGCCAGTAATTGTGTGAAGAGAATTATGTCTGTGGAGCACAATTATCACAGGGCCATAAGACTTGGTCTTGGCTCCACTTTTCTATCTCCTCAGCTGTGCAACCCAATAAAAGCTGTTTCTCATTGAGAGATCCTGGCTTCTGAACTACACTGCGGTCATCCGTGATCTCATCAGTCTGTCCAAGCTCACAAGGGAGATCTGGTGACATAAACCATATGACCTGCATCCATGTCTCAGTTTATTGATGGAAAGTTGCTAAGAATCTTGTTAAAATTGGAAGCATTTAGTAAAACAGAAAACTGATATGTATTCAGAGAAAGACAGAATTAACTATGTACCTGTCCAATTATTTAAATACAGGATGGCCAAACCTTATATTTTTTCATGAGCTTTTATAAGATAATATAACAGGAAACAGAAAGATGACAATTTGATCACATTAATTCAATTCAAGAACTGACGGGTTGAAATGACACCTGTTGGGGTGATGCTCGGAATGGTCAGTGTGTAAACAACATCTGGCCAAATGACGCTCGGGGTAAACTGTGAGGGGGGTAAGAGACACTTAAGGGGCCTTTAAGAGAGGGCCATTCTCATAGTAAACACCTTTGCACTCTGCAGTAAGGAGGTGCTCACAGCACCCAGCTCACACGAGCTACCTCCACACTTCCACCTACCCAGAGACTGAACACCAAGGCCAGCCGGATACCGGGAGGACCGGTGCTAAGCAGCGTCAGGCTCAGGTGACATTTAGACGCCAAGGAAGGTGAGTACAGCCCAGGCTTCAGCGAGATGCACTGCTCATCAGCAGACGTCCTGGGACCACCCCATCACCTTCTCTGTGCTCACAGGCTCTGTGGAAAACTGGATGTATGTACAGGGACACACTGTCTCCAGCTCTGATGCTACTGCTGAAGTGCCTGTCCCCACTCTGCATGAACCTTCTCTCTGTTGCTGCTGCTACTTTGACTCATCATAGTGAAAGCTTCAGAACCAAGTCAGGAACATCGGTTAAAGTAAACACAGGTAGCCCCTGCATGCTAACTCAGGGCACCCAGCCCTCCTGGGCCCCATTGGTCATATCTCTAAGTAATGCACTGGGCTGTCAGAGCCCTCACCCCCACTCCCTCAACTGCTCACCATGATATATACGCAAAGTATCTTACTACTCACAAGGGGCAGTGGACAATGCACCCGTTAGCCCTGGGCTAGGGGCTGCTTCCATATGTGTGCATGTCTCTTTTCCCACCAGGGTTATAAGACCTTCCTGGCCTCTCTGGCTCCTGCATGTCAAGAAACTGTCCTGGCAGATTCCTCAATGTGCCTTTCTCTTAAACTTATGCTGGTTAGTTCTGTGAGTTTCTCCTAAGAGGCAGGCATCTAAAGATCCATCTCATAAGGCGGTAAGACATCCTTCATGAGCAGAAACATTTTCTTAGTGACTAGATCCAAGTATTAAGACTAGGGGGGATCCTCTGCCTGGTCATCTGTCTTTTGCAAAGCCTCTTTGCAGCTTTAGGAAAGCTCTACTGTTCCTGAAGCATAACTCTGCTTGAGAAGGAAGGCTGGAAAGAGTAGCATTTCGAACTTCCTCTTAGAATTTGCTGCTTACACTGCTTATCCACCCCTATTTCCCTTCATGCTCAGTCCCACACTGTTTAAAGGGGAAGGCTGATAATCATTTCTTCTCCGGGGCTCAACAGACTACCAAGCTAGGACAATTGGGGCAGCTCTGGTGAATCCTTCCCGGGACAGGCTGGTGCGTAAGCAGAGGGAGGGTCCTTGGTAACAGAGCCACCTCCTGAGCCATTTTAAATCAGGAGACATGTGGAGCCAAGGTGAAATCACTCAGATATTTTCCTGTTCTTCCATGTTTCCTACTACCGTAGTGCTCTGGGCTCCTAATGCTTGCAAGTCCTCATGTTCTCTCTGTCTCTCATCTCACTTCCTGTAAGACTTTATGGGCATTTCGGATGTCTGAGGAAGGGTCTGAATTTGCAGAGCTCCTGCCTGCTCATGGCTTACAGTTGCTGGCTTTTTCCCTTAGTTTGTCACTGTGTGCTCCTGCTTGCCCGCTCCCCTCTTCCTGCCAGCACCCTCATTCCCAGGGTGTCCAGCTTTTCCCTCTGTTTGCTACTCTAGAGCTTCAGTGAGGTCAATAGTACACAGCTGGATATGCGGTCTTTCCCACAAATGCAGCATGCGAGAGATCTCGTCTCTGCCTCTCTGAATTCTTGATCTCATCACACCAGCAGGGTGCCCTTCCTGTCCATCGTGTTGACTGAGATAAAGTGATGGTGAAAGAAATAGATGCTGTTGGGCTGGGGATTTAGCTCAGTGGCATAAGCGCCTGCCTGGCAAGTGCAAGGTCGTGAGTTCGATCCCCAGTACCACAAAAAAAAAAAAAAAAAAAAAAGAAATAGATGCTGTTAATCTCTGTCTTATGCTTCTCTTCCCTATACAGATGAGGACCAAGGGATCAACTAATTATTATGTACTCAGGAATGAAAACCACACGATCAGATAAAGAACAAAGTTGCACTTAGCATTTGGCAATTTTGATTATGACAATGCTTCTCATACTAATTTTGCGTAAGAACTATCTGAGGAGTTTGTTACAAATGAAGAACTTTGCAAAATACTGGATTATGGCTACAAACGGGTTTGATTATGTGATATTCTCTTTAGCTGAGATCAGTACTCTTCAAAAAAGTTTTTATTAGTATGTATCTTTTCTTGTCTTGTCTTGTCCCGTCCCGACCCGCAGGTAAGCCAACAAAGACCCTAGAGGAGGAGTGGGGATGAGATAGGACAAGAGACACGAGAAGTGGAGACAAGACAGGATTCTGATCAAGTCTCTTTTATTTGAGGATAGTTCAGCGTATTTAAAGGGAGTGGGGAAATGAGGAAGTCAGGTCATGTGATGTAGTCGGGTAGCTAAGCAACCATGGGTGGTACTAACCCTTTTGCGGGAGTATCTAGGCAACAGTTGGGTGGGCTCAACTTTCTGGCGGGAGTAACTATGGGCAACAGTGGGAAGAAGTGGGGAAACAGAAACATATCTTTAGGAAAGCAGGAGATTGACTAATCCTCTTAGGATGGCGGTTATTTCAAAATGGATCCTTATGAAATGGAGATCAGTTACAGGTCCTCAACATTGTCTTGTCTCTTGTCTTTTTGAGACAGGGTCTCGCTATGCGGTTCAGGCTGGTTGTGAGTTCACTTTATAACCCAGGCTGGTTTTGAATTTGCAATGATCCTCCTGCCTCAGCCTCTCAAGTGCTGAGATTACAGGCGTGCACCACCACACCTGGCTTAGTACATGTCTTTATGGGGTGGGTACATGTACAAATTGCGTTTAAATCCTTTTACTTACCTTCCCCATTCCTAGATCATTATATTTAATCTATTGACTTCTATGGCTATGTGACAATAATTTTCATTGAACAAAATTAAAGATAATGAGAAATTTAGGTGCTTTTCTGTGTCTTGAATGGTGTGAATATACTTCTGAAGGCAGTCTATGTCCATTTTTGCAAAGATTCAGATTTTAGTTGGCAAACGGACGGCCTAACATTAAACAGAGTCTCAGTGGATACCATGATCTTTCTGCTACTGGTCACAATTAAGAATTTATCATCTCTTATCCTGGAACTTGGGTAAAATATTAAAATGTACAAATAAACATTTGCACTGAACATACCATCTCTGTTCCTCAAGAAAACAATATTCTCATGGAAAATATTTCAAACAGCTCTGAGGTTTAAAGAATATACATGAGTAACCACTTAAGAAAGGAAAGGTCATACCTGCAGCTATTGCTTCTTAGCAGTGCTACTAGATAAATATCATTATGTGCACAACATGTATGCGTATATTAAGCAGTGAGAAGCAAAACATAAATTGGAAAATACAACCTTAATGAATAAGGTCTAATGATGTTGTTATATAAAATGCTTTTGAGTACAAGACATAAATTACCCAATAAAAACAGTGGCAAAATCCACTGAGTCCACGCATACAGCAGATAACATCAATGTGCAATCAACCGATGAAAAATGTTTCATCTCATTGGTAAAAATAAAAATACATACTAATTTTAAAAAGGAAATATGCATAAGTGAGCTAGGATTTTTAAAATGATAATGCCCGCATTTACGAAAATTGGGATCTCAAATTGGCAAACTTAGTTTGGAAAACAGATTATCAGGAGCATATTTATTCATTCATTAAACATATTATTAAATCCTGCACTGACCTGAGCCCCTAAATATATCAGACAACAAAATCAGTTGCATAGCTTGGAAGTGTCTATATACTTGACACAGAGAACACTGAAAAATAATATATGTGAATCAGGATATATGCACCACAGAGTTAATATATATATATATATATATATATATATATATATATATATATAATCTCACAAAAGGGAAATCATTAGATAACTGATGCTATATTCATCTTATAAAATTATGAGTCATGTCAATAAAAATAGAAGAGCACTCGGACATATAATCAATAATATATTTCACTAAAATCAGATTGTAGATGGCTACACATGCTATAATTCCTTCTCAAAAGATACATACATTTGCACACACACATGTATGGGAAAAAAGAAAGTTGCATATCAGTTTATAACTGTGTGGCATTTCTGATAGTTTTAAATTCATTCTTAATTTTCTCTGTAATGTTCTAAATATATATAATTTTATACAATGTTTCTCAAGGAATGTTTTAACTATTTTTTTATTTTGAAGTTATAAGTGTACATGCACTTATAAGAAATAATATGGACAAATTCTATGTAACTTCACCCAATTTCCTCCAATAGCAATGTTGCAGGGGAGATAGTGACTTTAAGGTACTCAAGACAGAGACACTCGTCACACAAAGGACCTTCCTGCTTCTCTTACAGCCACACCAAATTCCCTCCTACTGTAAACCTGTTGTCTAACTCTGGCCACTAAACTGTGCTTATTTCTGCAATTCTTTCCTTTCAAGCATGTTACATGAAGTGGCTGAGGCAGTGTGGAACATCTGAGAACTGACTTCCGCTGGGTTCAGTTTCCTGGAGATTGATACACTTTGTGTGTAGTAACCCGTTACTGTTTTTATGACTGTAGGTTTTCCACGATACAAGGTGAATCACTTTACCCATGGAAAGCCATATGCATTGCTTGCAGTTTGGAGTTGTTATTAATAAAGGTACTATAAACATGCATGCACAGGCTTTTGTGTAAGCAGAAGTTTTTCTGGCAGGAGAGGAGAAATGCCCACAAGTGTGATTCTTTGGTTGTGTAGCAGTTGCATTTTACTTTAGTTTTCTACAAAAGTTGCAAAGAGCGGTCCAGAGAATCTGCTCCATTTTACATGCCGGTGAGCTACGTATGAGTGACCCAGTTTCTCCAGGTCCTTATTAGATGTTGATGTCACCATGTTTTCTGCCACTCTGATAGATTTCTAGTGATAACTCATGAGGGGCTAAATATTTATTTTCCCAGTGACTGATGATGTTTATCTTTTCATGGGCTGTGCGTACTTCTTCAGCAGAACGGCTGCTTGTGCCTTTTCTAATCCAGTTTTTCTGTTTTACTGTTGAAAGCTGTGCGCTCTTTCTATACTTTAGATCCTGGCTCTTTCACAGATACATAGTTTCCAAACATGTTCTCTTGAAGTGGATCGTGTCTTTTCATCCTCTTCCTGGGTCTTTTGTATAATAAAGCCTGTAATATTTCGATGAAATCTAATTTATCATTCTTTCTTTTATTGGCTGAGTTTTGTTATCAACTGCAAGAATTCTTTGTCCAAATGTAGATTCAAAAATTAGCTCTGTTTAGGGAATTTTAGTTTTAATTTTTTTATGTTTTTATGTTTGAATCCATGATACTCTTGTTAAAATTAACTTTTGTATATAATGCAAGCCTTAGGGTCTCTGTCTCCTATCCTTTCTCTTCTCCTGTTCTCTCCCCTCCCCTCCTCTGTCTCTCTCTCACACTCTCTTCTTTTTCTCTCGGCCTTCAGCCCCACTATGGATTTCCAATCCTGCAACAACATCGTATTGAAAACAAACCTTTTCTTATCTATTGAATTTCATTTATTGTGTTATCAAAACTAAGTTAGACATATTTACATGAATCTATTTTGGGATTCTCTATATTAATATCAGTTGAGCTAATATATGGTATTTAATTTCGAACTTTGAGATTCATGGGTGTATTGCTAGTATGCAAAAAAAATTTGATTTTTGTAAGTTTACCTTGTGATCTTATGGAACTCACTTGCTAGGTCACGCAATTTTGTAAATTTTTGGGCTTTCCTACCTACACAGTCATGTCATATTTTAAATAGACATAGCTTTATCTCCTCTCTGTCTATCGATATACCTTTGATTGCCTTTTTATTTTTGCCTTATTTAACAGCCTAGAATTCTCAGCACCGCAATCCTCCTCACCCTCTTCCAAGTTCCCAGTATCATGTAAAAGCATTCAGTATAATATTTTCTGTAAGTTTGTTTTCACGCTTTGGTTAATTTCACCATGTTATTTGACTTGTTCATATTTTTATTGTGAACAAGTATAGATTTTTGTTAAAGTTTTTTTGTATCACAACAGAAATAGTTATATGGGCTCTCACAACTTTTTGTTAGCTTTTTCATATGTCAGATTATACTGTTCTGCTTTTAACAATGCAGAGCCAGGCTTACAGTCCCAAATAAACCCTACTCAGTCTTGGTTTTTTTTTTGATGGTACCAGGGATTGAACTCACAACCTCACCTTTGCCAAGCAGGCACTTAGGCTACTGAGTTACACCCCCAGCCCTCCTACTCAGTCTTAATATATAAGTTTCATGTACTTTGCTGAATTATGTTTCTAATATGTTGCTTAGAATGTTTTCATCTATATTTATGAATACATTATTCTTTAGTCTTCCTTTTTAATACTGTATCTAATTTTAGTATGTTAATGTCATAAAACTGGAAAGCATTCTGTTTTAGTTTTTTGGAAAACACTGTGTACAATTGGTATTAATTATCCTTTAAATATTTGTTAGAATTCTCCAGTGAAACCATAGGGCTCTGAAAATTTCTGTTTCAGAAACCTTGTAATTAGGAGTTCAATTTCTTTAATAGTTGTCAGGTTAGTGAAATTGTCTATTCACACTGGATGAAGTGTGGAAGTTTGTGCAGCTCAAGGAAGTGATTCATATATTTAAGTTGTCACAGTTTGGTAGAGATAGTCATTATGTTCACTTATACATTAATTTTTTATGACCATTGTTGAAAATTACCCCAAACTTGTTGAGTTAAAGCACAATTCAAGCACTAGCTTGTAGTGTTGGATGCCATAAATTCAACATCAATTTGTTGAGCACAAAATCAAACTTCAGCTGTTGGTCATCTCTGAGAGCCTAAGAAAGACACTGGACATCTCCCCTCTCCACTTTTGACGTATTCCTTGACCTGGGACCCCATCTATGGTCGCTTTGCCTATTCCTCTCCCACAGTGTCTAACTTTCATCTGCCTGCGTCTTACAGACACATGTGATAGAATTCAGGGCCCGTCTGGATAGCCTGGCTGACCTCCTGCCTCACAGGTGTTGAGTCACCACTTCGGCCGAGACTTCTGTCTATAAGGTAACACTGGCTGTAGGGCTTGGGACCCAATACGTTTGGGGATGCCATTCAGGCCACCGCACCTCAGTATCCCTTGGTCCATTCCTGATCTTGGCAACGCGTTTCTCCTATCACTCTCATCAGCTTGGGAGACATTTGTCAATGGTGATTATCTTTTTAAAGAACCACCACTTTTACCTTGATTTCTCTATAGTTTTTAATTTCATTGCTTTTTCCTTCTATCATTATTACTTCCTATATATTTGGGCTCTACTTTGCCCTTCTTTTTCTAGTTTCTTTTTAAAGTAAGTCCATGATAAGAGTACATAAAAATTGTACACATTAATCTAGTAACATGATAATTCTGTACATGTTTACATTGTATCATGTTTAAATCAAATTAACCATACCTATTTCCTCAAATAGTTACTATGTCTTTAAGGTAAAAACTCTCACAATTCCTTTCTGTAACTTTCTGAAAAGTATGACATCTGTTATCTGTAGTCACCTTCCCATGCAACAGCAAATGGGAGTTAGATCTCTCTGACCTCCCCCCTCTAATAGGAGTTAGATCCCTCTCACTTCCCTCCTCATCCCTTGCCCCAGTTTCTGGTCACCACCATCTACTCTCAGCTTTTATTCTGCCAACTTTCCCCACTGCATATGACAGTGACATCTTTCAGTTCTTGTATCTCTGTGCCTTGGCTGTTTCACATACCATCATAATCTCCAGTTTCACCCATTTTCCAGGTTTCCTAGGCAGGAGCTTTGACAATTGAGTTGAGCATTTTTAAAAATTCTGTATCATGCATTTAGGTCCATAAATTTCCCTCTTATCACACTTTTAGCCTTATTCCACAAATTTTACACTGCAGTGTTTTTATTTCATAGCTCAGTATACTTTTGATTTTTCTTGAGACTTGGGTTTCATGGACTATTTAGCAGAGTGTCATTTAGTTTGCACAGTATGTGAGGATACTCTTGTTAACTATTTTTGATTTCTGGTTTGATATCATTGTGGTTGGAGAACACAGTCTGTATTATTTCAATTGTTGTACTTATTTGTTGAAGTCTTCCTTATGGCCTAGGATGTGGTCTACCTTGGTATGGTTGCTGTGGCCACTTGAAAAGAATGTGTATTCTGTTGTTGGGTAGAATATTCTGTAAACATCAATTTCATCCTATTGTTAGGAGTGCTAGGGAGTTCTGTATCTTATTGACATGTTTATCCATTGTTGAAAATGTGCAGCTAATTGTGTGTCTATCTAGTTCTCCTTTCAGCCCTACCAGATTGTGCTCCCCATAATCAGAAGCTATTGGTAGGTATACAATACTATTTAGGATTGCTAGCCACTTGGTGTATTAAGACCTATCATTTTATAGTGTCCTTTTCTGGCCCTGGCACTTTTCTATTTTTACTTTTAATAATCAACTTGATCACATACACTATAGCCAGTATCCCCACAAATTCTCCTGTGCTTATCTCCTGATAGTCCCGGCCCTGGACTGGGTGTCTCGGCTACGATCATCTTCCCACCGCAACTCACATCCTTGCACACATCATGGAACAACACTTCCTGGCCCAGAATGGCACACACTCCTCTCCTGAGTGATTCGCTTCTTTAAAAAGAACAAGTAGGAGCTTTTTGATCTTTTTCCCTCATCACCTGCTTCCGTGCAAGCTGACATTTCCACAGGAAGCAGTCCCGGTCCCCAGCACAATGAACGCGTGCTTGTTAAGAGACTGCAGAACCTTGCCGTCTCCTTGTCAGCCCTCTCACCTCTCTGCTTCTGCGTGGCTTTGATTTATCTAACTCCAAAGCACTGCAAGCAAGTCGCAGTTCCACACATATTAACTTGGGTAACCCAAGAGCAGAAATAGCAGCAAAATGAGTGACTAATTCCGCTGAGTCAATAAATAGAAAGACAGGTAAGAAGGGAAATGGGTGAATGAAAGGGCAGCAGGTTTAAAGGGAAAGAAGAGGTTGTAGAAAACACACAGAGATTTCTGACTCAACAAAGGTGACTTGAAGGACAGAGGAATTGCTTCAGTTCATTTTAGAGGACATTTCATTTCTATACCAATACGCTTTCACAATTTGACTTTTCATCCTGACTTGAACTTGGACAATATTTGGAAAAGCAAATTTCAAGGGAACATGATTTAATTGTTCATCAGATTAGGCCAGTCTCCAAAATGTCATTTGCTGCTCTTTTTTGCCAACCAGACCTAGCTTTACACTCAGAGGACTTTCACATCAGGGCACTGGAAGAGTGGCACCTCCCCCGAGACCTGAAGTGGTTCAAAGGGATTTTCTCCTTGACACCTCAGCTTCATCCTCAGCCTGCCTCTCTGAGGTTCTCAAAGACAAGCTCGCATCAGGTGTTTGCTTTGCTGCTTCTGGTAGCCTCAGTCTCAGTGAAAGTCAAACAAATAAGCAAATAAATGTTTTGGGCTGAATTTTAACAGCATTTCCAGAGACATCTTTCAGTTTTATTTGATACAGGCTATGTTTATAGTATAGTCTGGTTTTCGTTTTCTCTGCCTCCCCTTGTTTAGTTTCCAGGTAATCTTAGATTTAAACGTCAAGATAGGGACATTTAATACCTACCCTGTTCTTCATGCATAAATCACAGGCACCAAATCCTTCATCTCTCCATTCCTCTGTCTTGTAATGGGCTAAGAGTGGGAAGTAGATGTAATCTTCAGACCTTACACACTGTGCCATGTCAGTGGGGAATGTTGCCCGGGAGAGGCTGTTGTTTACAATAATGCGTTACAAGAGGCTGACAAAATCGTTGTCTCATGTGTTGTCTATAAAGCGAACTATATAACTTTGCCTGTAGTCATTAGCTCTCATTTGAATGTTCATTTTCCATTATCTTTTCTGAGAAAAGGAAATTGAAATATTTAAAGTCAAGTGAATACAAAATGCTTAAACAGTGTTGCTAGGAGCCCAGAGTCCTAGAGATATTAATCAAGTCATTACCACCCAGAGTTCTTCAGGCGTGGCGGTAGCAGATTTGACCTGAGGCGTCTTCAAGAAGCATTTCAGATGTGAACTCTTCCACCTTTTAGTTTAGAATCCAGGAGATACAGTACTAGTATTAAAATAAAATTCACATACCATAAATAAATTAAAGACTGAAATTGGTACAATATATTCAAACAGCAAATGCATTTTCAGTAGGCTCAAAAAATATTTGGTGATGCAAAATGAAGGACCATAATGAGGGGGCTTGGACTGAATGTGTAGACACACAGATTGTTTTCATGCCAATCTTGACCAGTTCAGGAAAATTCAAAAAGACCTATCATTTTTGGGGTTGCGTTTAGATACTATAGTAACACATTTTGGGATACGTTACTGAGTCAGAGGAGCATGAGTAAATTCGTTTATGAGATATCAAAACCCTGGGTTGGATGACACTTTAAGAGACAATGTGAGTTAAGTGGAGATCTGACTATGGGTCAAAATTGTGCAGGATTTAATCAAGAACCAGGAAATATAGGTAATAAAAAAATAGCTCAGGGTACTTTATCTCACAAGCAGTTTGAGGGAGGGCTTACCTAGCTTGTATCTTTCAAAATTTCAATGCTTGGCTATTTCCACAGCTTCTTCTTCATGGAATGAAGGCTCTTCCCGAGCTCAGTCTCCTGGTTCATGCAGTTATTCCTGATGTCAACAAGATCAGTTCTCTTCTCCTGGAAGACCAGCCTCAGAGTTGCACTCCCAGAACAGGAGCAGTGACTGATTAGATGACCCTCAATTCCTTCAAGATCACTGGAGCATCACTTGGAAGCAAAGAGAGAAGACGTGGAGCCTAGAAGCTACAGTCTGAACCCAACTGTAATTGCGTCAGCTGTGTGACCTTGGGCAGGTCACCCTTCATCCATACATCTCAGGATCCCAGACTAGAAGAGCTATAGGGATATTTAACAATCGAGAAATTTTCTACACTAGCATGCTCTAAACTGTACTCTACAATCTGAGAACACTTCCTGGAAGATTACACTCCAAGGTGAAATCATGACCCTTTCTTCCTTTCCAGGTGACCATTTGCAAATGTGACTTTGTCTGTCCTCCTATCCTGGCCTTGTGGCTTGATTTTTCTGGTATGTGGCAGAAGTGATGTTGTCTGGCTTTGGGATTTTTAGTAGCCTCATGGTTCCTGTCATTTCTTTACTGGAATATTGTCTCGAGCCCATCTTGGAAGCAAGACTTTTGAAGAATAAGTAATCACAGGAAAGAGAAATGAGCAAAACCATCTTCTACCTTTTGACACCAAAAATTCACAGAAACATGAAAAGTAATCTATGTTGCTGTGTTGTCCCTAAATTTTGGTATGATCTATTACATGCAATTGGTTTATAAAATTATGCTAAATATGATACGTAATTTCATTGTCAAATAGTTTCAGTGAAGATTGGGTGAATGATGTATGTTAAATGGTTTTCTCAAACTGTGGAATTTCAGAGCTCCTAATATGCAAATGTTAACCTAAAATTTCAGTGTGTGAGAAAGACTTGTGGTACATCTGCCAGACCTGTTTAAGCACAGAATCCGGTTTCCCGGAACAATCTGGGAAATGTTGATGGAGTTTTATTCAGAAGGTGCTGCCAGTCCCAGCATTCCAGAAATGTGCACGTAGAGCAGGGAATATTTTGTTCCTTTTCTTCTTGATTATCTTGATGACAAGAAAACTCATTCCACTGCTGGTTGCTATGAATTTCATTATTCACTTCCACTGAAACCATTTTTTAATCAAATAACAGAGGAAAGCAGTATTGGAATTATTAATGAACAATTAAATAGAGATTAAGGAGCTATTAACCTGCAGCTTGGTGGTGGAAACGTGGCTGTCAGGTGGCCGGGGAGTCTGATGGATGGAGACACACAAGAGGCTGTCACAATGATGAAACAAGCAGAGAGCAGGCTAATAGATTTATCTATTTCTTTTTGGCAGATTGTAATAGGATATGGAATTGTCCTGCTGATCTAGGGATCCAAAGAAAACTCCTCATAAAAAGAATGTGATTTGAACAAGAAGAATTGTCTTTCTGCTATATAACCTCCACATTCTCAGAGAATAGCCACATAATCGGTGTGTGTGTGTGTGTGCATGTGTGTGTGTGCGTGCGTGCATTGTGTGTGCATGTGTACGTATAGGTAAACATGTTTGCAGGTATTATTTTTCATGTCTATCAAATGTGGCCTCTACACACGTGTTTTATCAGATGGCTCCTGACTTAGGTGAAGTATGTTTGCATGAACATCTGTGTGTGCATTGCTCTGTGTTCATATGATGCCTGCGTATGAACTTGCACACGCACATGACTAGGGCAATGAGACTGCTAAGGAACTGTGGCTCTCTGTGCACCTGAAGGCAAGGTACTGGGTGACAGGAATGAGTCATACAGAGAGAACGGAGGGGTTGCCGTGGAGCGGTAGTCACGTACGTTATTCTCACTGAAGTGGTTCCACTGGGGGAGGGTGGCCTCTGCCTGAGGAAATGAGAGCTGCTCCCCTGTCATGGAAAGTCCAAGCAGAGGAAATCAGGAAGAGGAAATGAATCGATAAGGAAATGCATGGCTGGGAATCAGGTTGGCAAATTCAATCAGTTGATGGATTTTGTTCTATACCTAGCTCAATATCTCATGGAGATAAAATGTCGAGGATTATGATTAATATAGTATTTGTGTAGCTTTAATAAAAAGAGAAAACTCCTAGATTTTTTCCTACTTAATTAACATTCATATCAGACAAATCATACTTTCACTTTAATAAGTCATCCTATCTGAACTGATTTGGATTCCTGTCATTTTGTAATTTCCAAATGCTTAAACATATAAGTAATTTGCAGCTTTTATTGAATAGTGTCAAATACTACATTTTCATTTAACATTCATTTTTATGGATTCTTCGTAACAGTGTAAAGTGGATGCACCTGACCACTGCACACCTACAGCAAGGAGAACATAGAGAATCTCTGGGCCCAGGTCATGGTTACAGGACCGAGTAAATTCCTGCCCCTGATAACTGACTGCACTGCTTGCCTAAGAAGAGGAACACCCAAGCACCCGCCATCATCTCTGGGGGGTTGTCTGAGGTTAGAAGTTGGGGATGGAAGAGCTTTAGTTCCCTTCCCTGTGGCTGATGAAAAATCTCAGACCACACCTCATCATTATTGCTTCCCAAGAAGTGTTTGAGAAAATCTTTGTGCACCTAACGTGCACCTGCTAGGGAAGAGACTGGGAACTTTTTGGTCTGAATGATTCCCCCATTTTGATTTAATCTCAACTTCCACAAGAGAAGAGGAGCTGCAGTGCTCCAAAAGGGCAGGGTCTGGACTCGAAGCCTAGTGTGTTGTCCCATGCGGCAGCTGGGACGGGTCATGACCATCATTAACAACGACACTACCTTCTTCAAAAGAGCAAAAGAAAACTCCCAGAGCTCAATACTTCCAAGTCAGTGATGTCCACGACTGTCCATGGGACAAAAATTAGTTGCCATGATCTGAAAGACTGGAAGCAAAAACAGCAGGTTTGATGAAGGAAGCTTGAGTTGTTAAATAGCTAAGTACTCAGTCTTCTGGAAAGTTCTAGAATTTTTAAAAAAATTCACTGCTGCAGAAGTTTGGAACTAGCCCTTGACAGTGCTCTAGTGCTCTTCCCTTTTGATGACAACAAGCCATGATGAAACAAAATTAGTAAGGAATCCTGGTCCTGATTTTCCAGGCTTCTCACAGAAGAAACTGACTACTTGCAGTCAAATGGGGAAAGAATATTGTTGGGTTAACATTAAGAAAGAAAGAAAGGTGCAATGAATACCAAGCATCTATTTCATGCCAGTTCCTATGACAGGATCTTCACACATGTTATATTATGTGATGGTCAAACAGCCCTGGGTGGCAGATATGGTCATCTCTATTTCACAGCTGGAGCTCAGAGGTGTTAGAAGCCTTCTCAAGGTGTTGCATAAGAAGGAGGAAAAGCCTAACACCAATATCGGAGTATTTTTTTTCCTCACTGTACATCTGCCCAAGTCCGGTCATAAATTCAGGCTGCTATTCAAATAGTTAGTTTTAAAAGCAGGGCCTGACCTCAAACATATAAATGAATACTATTTGGCTATCGAGCGTTTTGAAGCGAGCAGAAGATTCAGTAATGCACTTGAGAGCTTAGAGTTAATCAAACAAGCCGGCTCAGATGAGTAGGAAGCTTTTGAGGAAAGTAGAAAGTGCATAGACAGTTCAGAAAAACCCTTTGGGGGATGGGTCTTGTGTTTTCCATCCAAAAAGTGAGCCAGGACCTGTGCCTGTCTTCCTTTCTCTGCTAAGACCAAGAGGGGTCAGGAAGGGACTTTGGAGAAAGGGCGTTAGTGCAGCCGGCTCTGAAACCTGCCTTGAGGTGTAGGTCTTGGGCAGAGAGAAGAGTTGTGCTAGGTGATTCACAGGAAGGTTGGTGGGGTTTGCAGAACAGAAGTTGTTGCAAGTAGATCCTACATTGGAAATCAAGCCAGGTGTCTCGGGGTATTTCCTTGCTGCACATATATCTGCCTTAGGATCCTTCTCTCACTTAGGAAGTGTCAGGACAGGGATCTAGTGTTCAGACAACTAGATATTGGCATTATCTCTCATCCGGTCTTTATAATCCTGCTTTACACCTGAGGAAAATGAGCTTTTTTGGAGATAAGTAGCATGAAACCAGCAAGTGATTACACCCGCACTGTAGCAAGTCTTTATGAATCTAAAGCTCATTGTCTCTCCCCGCGGCCTGGCTTCAGTCCAGAAGGGCCAAGCCTTAGATTACCGCTGCAACTCAAAGACACGCCCTGAGTCCTTGGGGGCAGCACTGACACCACGACTTGTGTTGTTCAGGAAACAAATCAACAGGTGTTGTACCTTCCCTCCAGGAGCTCCCCGTCTAAGGGGAATGACTCCCGGGGTTAACAGCCAACCCTGGGATGGGGTATCACAAAAGCTTATTGCAGACATCTAGGAGCATGAAAAATAGGAAGTTTCCATGCTCCTGGGAGGCATGAAGGAAACTTCTGTCATGAAAGCTGTTCTCTGAAGGAAGGACAATTGCAAGAAATGGCAGTTTGTAGGACCTCTCAAGCAGTTGAGGACCATGTGAACAATGAAGGGGGAAGAGGGAAGGACAAGTCTAGGGATTAGTGAGAATCTGGAAGTGGCTGCAGCAGAGGGAAAACAAGGAAATCAGAGGGGAGCAGAGGCTAGAAAAATAGACTGGGATTTAAAACATTAGCCGACAGTCCAGCTTTGTTCGAAGACAGTCCTGAAGGGGATTTTTGGCTTGAGATTGTGTTCTCTGCACATAGGGAGCCCCTGGCGGTCCCTGAAAAGGGGTTCAGGAGACTTCTTGATGTCTACATAGACTATGAACAGAGCAAGCAAAGAACTAGTACTTGGGCCCCCATTTCAGGTGGTGGACAGCGGGCCTGTCTCGCCCTCTTCTCAGATTGCTGTGTCCATCTGCCACAGCGCAGGGGCAGACTCCCGGCCCTCCTGTGTCTTGGCTCTTATAGGCAGTGGCCCACCGATGGGAAGGGGTGCTTCTGCTAAATATCCCAATTAAAGGTCTATGGCAGAATTGTCATGGAAGATGACAGGGTTTTAAAAGTCCAGTCGCACAAGGAATTCTCTTTGCTCTGGGTCACAATGAGTGAAAAACAAGACAGGACCCTAAAGGAAGCCATTTGGGTCCTCTCCCTTCCACAGAGTCTTGACCATGGGATTCATTTTGCAGACACTGAGACCCCAACGGTCAGAAAAGTGACCAGCCAATCTGAGCTTGGAATGCTCAGATACAAGGGAAAACTTTAAACCAGATATCCAGGTGTACTCAAGCCAAGTTTGTGGTCAGGTACTGCCTGCCTGCTCTGAACATTTGAATAAGATCCTTTTCTCTGTTAGCTTCCATGGCCCTCCATCCCTTGACCCACATGAAGGGTGTGTCTGGGTCCATCTCCTTCTGATGGAAGCAGATTTGGGGGATCCAGTCCCTACACCTCCTTGCCTTTTCACCGTACTCCAGGGATCCTGCTACTCTGTCCATGCTCCTAGATAACTGAGACAGCTCAGTTAAGTAGAAATATTATAGGCAATCAGATAGGGCTGGGCCCCCTATAGAGAGTCAATCTAAAGATGAAAACTCACTACAACTGTGACCAGAGACACCCCTGTTGGAGCCCAAGTCTCAAGATAAAGATGAAAAGACCAGGCCTAACATAAGTGACAAAACCTGTTCTAATAAAGTCCAAATAGACATCAGTCACCTCAGTGGGTGACCAAGACCCTCAGATTCATCCCTTCCTGGAAAGTCCTTTGTTCCTTCCATGTACTCTGTGACTTGCTTCCCACTGGGTCAACATTACCGAAGTGGCTGTGCTTGTAATCTTATTGGCTGGTGGTAGCTTTAACCCATGTTGCACCCATGAGGTTGTGCTCTATAAAATTCCCCTGAAAATTGGACTCCTCAGCAACCCACTCTAGACCCCTCCTGCCTCTCAGGAGTTGTGTCTCTCCCTCCATTGTTCCTTAGAATTCATTTTTTATTTTGGGGAACAAGAACATGGACTGAGTTGAGACTTCTAACATTTCTCCTGTATCATTCCTCTATCATCACTAGACCATATTCTTTGCTCACCAACCACCCATTTTAGCCACTGACTCCTAAGTTTCTATAAATTAAGTATTTTGAACTACAGTGTTTTCTACTGGGACTTGGCCTACTAGGAATTCATCCTACTTTGGTTCTGTTAGAATCTGTAAACTCCCCCCTCCTTAATGTAGTGAGGGTGGGCAGTGTGACGGTGCAAATTACTCTCTGTCTCCATTTAGCTCTGTATAAAGCGAGGTGGATTACAAACCCTTCAGGGCATTCTCGGAAAGACCCACTGGTATCCAGTCTGTGGAACTGCTAGAGGGGGTCCCTGACATCACACTGACACCTGAAAAGAGCTCTCCTCACATAGTGCAGCACGACGATGGAGACTGGAACTCTCGGCCGCTTGACTCTTTCCAGGACGGACTTCCCTGAAAAACGGTTAGCTTCAGGTACCTGGGCTGTGACCCACTTTCAAGGGTGACACATTCAGGGTAAACGCTGGCCCATAGCAGCTCAGCGGCTGCCCAATCCTGGATGTAGGATGGCAGATTCCTTTCTGAGAGCCCCTACCTACATGTGGAATAAGAAATGCTGGAGACAAGAACAGAAACTGTGCCCACAAACTCAGGTGCCGTAATAACTTAGGCTGTGCCAGGTGACCCTCCTTGCATGGCTGCAGCAGACTCTGAGGGGCCCCAGCCCTGCACAGCTGTGGCCCCCGGGCGGGCTGGGAGTGTGTTGCTTCCCTGTAACATCACCCGAGAGAAACCGAGGCCCATACATAGCCGGGGCTCCACAAGCCTTGCAGAAAGGAATGCATGACTGAGGGTCTGAGGGACCATACAGGCAGGGGACGCAGAACAGAGGGAGGCCTGGCAGTCAGAGAGGCAAAGCACAGCTTTGACATCTGCTGAGAAAGCACTGATTAACATTTAGAGTGGAGTTCTCTACACTTGGCCCTGTTCTTGCCCTGCTGTGGTGTATTCTGGGAAACACTGACATTACTCAGCTAACTTCGCCACCAGCTCTGCCATGGCCCCCGACCTGTGTGACCTGGGGCATTGTATTTTGACCTCAGTTTCATTGCTGTGAAAGGCAGCTGAGGGTTCTTGCGCTTGGCTCGGCGCTCTTGGAGGTGAGGTGATGTGACACCTGGCGTGCCGATGAAAGTAGAGACAGATGATGAGTGGGACGCAGAGGAGAGCACACGCTGCTTTCTTTCTCCATCTGCCCGAGTTAATTTTTAATAAAGCAAACAATGAATGCTGGAGGCTCCTAAAATATTTTGACTAGCAATTGCATGAGTGGGAAGGTTTTAACCAGGCCGTCTCCAAAACAGTGAGTAAAGAAACGGAGTGAAACCTGCTAATGTTGAATAAAATAAACTGCAGCACGGTTAACACTGAGTTAAATATCAAGTATGGCAAAGAAAGGGACAAGAGCTTCCCGAATTTGCCTCGTAGAACCCTGCCTTGCCGTCTGGGGTCGGGTCCCCTTTGATAATCTGGGTGCTACTGTGTCTTGCAGCTCAGGGTTTCAACAACATCCATACAAAACAAGACTCAGAGGCCCTGAGGCCAAAGGACCCCGATATTCCCAGTCTCCAACCCCGCACCCCCACCCCAGGAGCCTGCGCTGCGTTTCATTGTTCCATGACGCCCTTTTGTCCGTCCCCCATCCTCGTTCCCTCCCACATTCATTCCGGTCCCTTCCTTTTGCCTCATTGCACAAGCAGCCCCTTTTCCAACCCAGATCGGTGTTGAGAGAACCCACGAGCCCACTGGGTTGAGCCTCCTGAAGGAAACGGGAGGTTTTTGATGCCTGTGGCTCCTCGGCTAGAGCCTGAAGACCATGCTCAACCCTGCAGAGTGCTACGAGCATCTAAGTGCATTTCAACCTCTTCCTAAGCTAAACGAGCTACTGTCTCTTTAATTTTGTTTGTGCTGTATTTGAAGGTTTCTGCCAATATGTCTGGAGAGATGTAGCGATGCTAATTCTACACTTAACCTCTGTTCCCAACTTTTCTGTGAAAACTGAAATTCTAAAATACCAACTCTCAAGGTAGCATACATGGTAATGCTGTCCACTTGTAAGCTCTCCCAGTATTCAGGAGACTTTGTCTGTTCTCGCATCTCTCTGGGAGAGCCAACACCCCAGGGCAGACAAGCTCTGCAGCCTAGCATTCTGGAAAGAACATCATGGGACCCCATCAGCTGCATTACTCAATGCAGCTGCAGACTGATCCCCAAAGAGAAGAGCAAGTCCATCCCGGACCAGCGAACCTCCCACCAGTCATCTGCTGACAGGGACACCACAGGCCAACCCAGGGGACAATGGTAGAACCAGCCCAGATCAATAGATTGGTTCAGCCACCAACTTGTGATCGATATTAAGCACCTACTATTTTGGGGAAATAGCAGTAGTTACGGGGTGGGGGTGGTCTGTTAGGTAGCAATGCATCCAAGAGGCACTAAAATATTTGATTATTCTCTTACCTGTCCTTTTCTCCTGTTCTTTGCCTCTGTTATTCCAGAAGCCTTTGAGTGTCTTAGCTCCAGCATGACAGTGTGGGGGTCGGCTCAGCAGTCAGGGGGAGCAGCTTTGTAGCACAGATGGTTCCGTCGCCCCGATTTTCTGGTTGTTGTTCACTCACTTTGCCCCTGCAGACTTTTATCAAAATTGTTAGAAGGACCACGCAGTCCCCATCAGCTGTTGGGATAAGCATGCAATCATGTCTAATCATCCTTTCACCTATTGTTTTAACTCCAGGAAATACAGCAGTCAGGCTGGCCAAGAATAATAAGATTTCTTAGGAGACAAAGAAAGGCACCTACACTGTGAAACTACATTAGCTTTAGTCAGATATTGAGGGAGAAAGTTTCCTGTCAGGGAGGTAGAGAATCAGGCAGGAAAAGACACTGATTGATTTATCCAACAAATAAAATTGAGCAACTACTCAGGGTCAGGTCCCATTCTAGGGAATGCTGGCACAGTTAGTGAAGAGAAATATTTCCTGTAAATGAACAGGTAAGGTGTCGGAGACCCTAGCAGTGAGCCTCAATGTCTTACCAGATGGTATGGCCCGTGACAGACAGATAGAAAGACAGAGAAAAGAGAAAGAAAGAAACAGAGGAAAGAATCAAGAAGAAGAAGAAGAAGAAGAAGAAGAAGAAGAAGAAGAAGAAGAAGAAGAAGAGAAAGAAAGAAAGAAAGAAAGAAAGAAGAAAGAAAGAAAGAAGAAAGAAAGAAAGAAAGAAAGAAAGAAAGAAAGAAAGAAAGAAAGAAAGAAAGAAGGGAAAGCAAGAGAGAGAGAAATGGCTGTACAGTGGGGGTCAGGAATGACCAGTTATTCACAAGGAACAAAGGCTGTGAGGCCAAATGCTGTGACTTTGGGCAAAGAATAACCGGAGCTGACCTCTATCTTACAAGAATCACCCTGGCCGCGTTGACCACACTGTGCTGGGGAAGTAGTGAAAGCAGGACTCCGTTGGAAGACTGCAGTCAGCAGGGACGTGGCCTGTGGCACCACCTTCAGAGGCGACGTGGCTCTCACAGGACCAGGAAGGTGGGCACATTTGGGAGGTGTCACAGAGAATCTGCTGACGCACTGGGCATGTGCTGTGAGACAGTGGAGGAGTGAGAACAAATTTACAGTCTCATCGTTTGCCACATAGCAAGAAGGACAGTGGGATAGAGTTAGAAGACGAGGACATGGCTTGGGACAGGGAAATGTGACTCTGATGACAGAGTGCGTGTAACACAATTGGGTCAATTTTCGTGGCAAGATGGAAAGATGGTACAAGTGAGAGGAGGTGAAGAGATTTGGAGTAAGAGGTCCCCAAACGACTTAAATACTGGATCCAGAGTTTGAACACTTAAGAGAATGTGGGATTGGGTTACAGAAGGAAAATAAAATTCCCAGAAATCGACTGACCTGTCGTGCTCCACAGAGGACAGCTATGAAGCGAACAGTTTAAAGAACTCAGGAGCTGCTCACTCAGACATTCACAGCCGCTAGACAGGGAATATAGATGATTGAAGCAGGCTGTGAGGAAACTGAAAGCCCAGAGACACTGGTAAATACAATGGACCCAAGCACCAATGACGGGATAATTTAGGCAGTGACGGGGACTGTGGCCAAAGGAATTCAAAGTCCCCTCCAGGTCTCATCTGTCCCTGCATTGTCAGATTTTTAAATAGACAGAAGTCTGTATTTCTATGTGGATAATCTAGATTTGTATAAGTTGGCAATTAATTTTCACACACTCACACACACAAACACACACACACGTATACATACATACACTGTGGACCAAAATACAACTTTCAGAGACCCAAACCTTTAGGCTGCTCTTCCAATTTCTAAAGCCTATGGTATGTGTTCCTTGCTCTACAGAATATCCGAATTCAAACTTTCAGTCCTGAGGCCAGATTCTTTCCAGGGACATTGTTCTTGCCTTTGTTTCTCCATCAGTCTCCCTCAGAAGATGAAGCACTGCCCCCCCACCCCCGTCCTGGTTCTTGCAGCTCCTCCAGGGTTACACAGCCTGGGGTCTAAGGAACTCACCAGGCCATTGCTCCTCCTCTCCCATCAGGGTGAGTGCTCACAGCAGCAAGGGGGAGGGGCATCTGCGTGCCCTCTGTGTGCACCACTTCCCACGGCCAGCATTCTGCTTTCTGTTTCAAAGCTTTCTCTGTATGCAGAAAAAGTTCTGAGGACTCCAAGCCCCTGGAAACAGAGCTCTGTGAAAGACAAATGGAGCCGGTGGAGATACACGTGTGTCTCCCAGCTTTTTGTTTCTTCAGTGAGATGATTCTGAGGTATGTCCCATGCTGTCTCCCAGATGGACAGAGACCCATTGCCCTCAGAAGTAACCTTTTCATTAGTGACGTCATTCCTTTCTCATTCCTGTTTTCTCATTCTCTCACTGGTGCACAGTAGGAGACCTGCATCCAAACCTTGGTTCAGGGTCTGCTGAGGGGAAGCTTCACGCATCTCCTTCCCTCTGGGCAGCAGCCAGAGCAGAGGTGGTATCAGGATGAGGACTGATATTTGCAAGCCCCTCTGCTGGGGCTAGAATCTCAAGCATATGGGGACTCTGTGACCAGCAGACTGATTTTTGCCCTTTCTAAGCCTAGTGTTATTGACAAATGCATAAAACTCAGCTTGAAACAAAATGTGCTTTAGCTCTGTCATAAACAAGCTAATCCACAGACAAAGCACTCCCTCCACTTTCTCTCCCTGCAACCCCTACACAATTTGTCCAGGATGCTTGGGTGACCTTTTAATTATATTTCAGTGGAGGATGGAGAGAAAAACTGGAAGGCCACACATCTGTGTCTGTACAAGCAAACAGCTCCAGCTCCAGATACAGTCTGTATCTCAGGAACAGGACAATATCAGCTCCTGAGGGAGATCAGGGGACTTTTAGCTTACTGGACTCTCAGCCTCTGGTACCCACATCATGATATTTTCAGGGAATTACTTTATCTGGCTGAACTGGGAGATACTTGCATCTGTTCATCTTGCTTAAGTAAAAATGGAAAAAACAGCTCAGAGTAGTGCTGAACTTACCATAGTCCCATCCTGACTTCTGAGGCTTTGGCCTTGGCTCCTGCAAAGGACTGGAGCCTTTTCTCCTTCATCCTCATCTTTCTCTCTGGCTCTTTCTCTGGATGCTTTAATGATGCACTTTACCCCATGTGGGATCAGGCACATTCAAACTTGAGTTATGCTACAAATGCAGTGAAGATAAAGAACTTGTGTGTCTTGGTATCTCTTATGTATTCCCTGCCCAGCACAGAAGGTGCTCCATAGTTGCTCTTCACCAACATGTCCTAGGAAATCAACCTATCCATCTGTCCCAGGGGAATAGTTTCAATACAAAAGTCACTAATAGAAATTTTAAAATATGCACACATACATACAAACACGGCAGTGCTAAGTGTAAGAGTCACATACCAACATCTTAAGCAATGCAACAAGGTTTAGGAAATGTCTTTGTCAGCTATCCATCACCATAGTAAAATACCCAAAATAACTAACTCATGAAAGAAAAGAATTATTTTGGTTCATAGTTTTAGAGGTTTTGGTCCACAGTCGACTAGCCTCATTGCTTTTGGCCTGTGACCAGGCAGCACAGCATGATAGGAGAATTTGGTGAAGTAAAACTGCTCACAGCAGCCAGGAAGCAAACCAGAAGCTGGGTCCAATAATCCCTTTTGAAGGCCATGCCCCCATAGCCTAAAGCCCTCTCACTAGGCCCCGCCTCTTAAAGTGTCCTCCACCCCCCTGCAACATCATTCATGGGACCAAACCTCTAACTCATAGACCTTTGAGGACACTCAGGATCCAGACTTTGGATCAGACAATTATCCCGTCAGTCACACATGGTTATTGCTGTTCTGTGTGTTTCTTCTTCAGCATATTGGTTGTGAAGAAGTTTCTAGCATTTGAAAGTCATATTAAAACTGTTTTCCTTTCTGTTAACTTGTTAAACCACTTCACTTCTGATTTACCAACTGAGTGATCACTCAAACTCTTCACAGAGTTTTTCACCCATCAGAGTAGTTGGGGAACATCTACCTTCAAATGTTCTTATGAGAATTGAAAGACTCATTTCAGGAAAGGATGCATAGAACCATAACTGGTAAATGACAAACTCAAAACTGTCACTCTTGTTGTTAGTTTACTCCTGAGGAATGATGAAATGAACAAGATGATGTGGACTTTTCTCTGCTCCAAATCTCATAAAATTATTCTTTAAATCCTCCAAAGCTGTCATTTCTGAGCAATAGGTGTAACTAAAACCAGCGGCAATAACTTTAGACATTTCTGATTTATAATTTTTCATGTGAGAGAAACCAAAATAATAAGCATGGTCCTTCACCCGCCAGTCCACGCCACTCACAGTCGCCTCACCAATTCCTGTTTCAGAGAGTCCTGATGTAACACTGAAGGGAAATTCAATCCCCGGAGGCAGCCTGCGCCCCTGTCTCACTGAGGGCCTGGCTCACAGAAGTCTGTGGTCCTGGGGTCCTACTGGAATTCAGCAAGACTTCGGGAGGGGTCTGCTCCTAGCATCATCCTTCCAGACCGTGTCCCTCAGGTCAGAAACCCCTGTGAACACAGCCTCAAAATCTCACAGAGAAAGGTCAGCACTTAGGGGAAAAAGAGGACCATGAATGGCAGGGTTAAGTGAGCACATGTCACCTTCAGGGGAAGCTCTGAGTATTCACTTGGAGGGTGCTGTCTCTTCGGCATCTGGAACTAGCTGTATTCACATCTCTAGGGGGCAAAATCTTCGGTTTGTGTTCTTTCTTTTTATGGTCACAGAAACAGAAATAGCCTTCTGCAGATCAGCAGGTTCAACTCAAATGAAAGGAGCCCACGCAACCACTTGCAGCAGAAACACACATTTTGCTTTTGGCTTTTGGAAACATAGATGGATGAGAAATGAAGAAATGGAATGTGACAGTGCTCTAAAGGATATAACTGTATGTATGTTTAAGTGTGCAAGATAGATAACCATACTACTAAGTGTTTGTTAACTTATCAAACAAAATAGTTTGTACTGTCATTATTTGATTGTCCATTTTTTAAGCTTTGATTTTGTAACTTGAACAACTACTTCTAAGATAATATGTAATTTATCAACTAGTGGTTTCTTATTGTTATTTTTTAAAAATTCTGTATTATTTCTACCCTTTTTACTGTTTTGCTTTTTTTCCTATAAATTAAAAAGAAAGAAAAGCAGGAATAAAAAAAGAAATGGAATGTGAGGAGTTTGCTAATTCTGTAATCAGCCTTTGGTGAGCTCTAGATTATCTAAAAATGTTGCTTTAACTGGGTTTTGAGAGACGCTTTACTAGTAATTCTCCAGTGAATGTAAGTTTTACTGCTATACCTGCTGGTAGAGAGGGCAATGAAAGATAGAGGCACAGAAAGAAACAGAGAGGAAGAGAGAGAGAGAGAGAGAGAGGGAGGGAGACAGAGAGAAGAAGAAGAAGAAGAAGAAGAAGAAGAAGAAGAAGAAGAAGAAGAAGAAGAAGAAGAAGAAGAAGAAGAAGAAGAAGAAGAAGAAGGGAAAGGAAGGGAAGGGAAGGGAAGGGAAGGGAAGGGATGGGAAGGGAAAACAGAGAAATTTGACCAGGTTTGTTTAGCAAGGAAGATTGCCAAATTAAACACAGAATTAACTACTTAGGAATTCATTCACTTAAAAGTTAAATGCAAACCCAAAACATAAAACAAACTTGACTAAATAGATTCCATTGGAAAGCCTTGGAGAGTAGTAATTAAGAAGACCTGAGAATATAGCTGCCCATAGTAGGGCTTTAGTTACAAAAACTAACCAAAACAAAGAGCTGTGGTGTAAACTTTCTTACTAATAATTGTGTAATGGTCTCCTAGAGTTACTCAAAGTACCAAAAATTGGGTCACTAAACAAGAGAAGCAGGGTTGGTTCCTTCCGAGGGCTGCAAGTAGAACCTTAGCTCCTGGTACCCTCATGCGTTATTTGGCCTGTTGATGGTGTTCTGTATGGGTCTGTACATCACATGCCCCCTGAACGTGTTGTTCTCTGAGCCCTCTTTTCAAGAATTTCAGTCTTATTGATTTAAAACCCATTCCAATGGCATCATATAAATTCATTCTCCTACAAACAGCCTTATTACGGTTTAGATCTAAATGGTCCCCAAATCCTTGTGTTTGGAAGGTGACTGGATTTGGGGGTCACTATAACTAACTTCAGGAGACGGGGCCTGATTAGAGGTAGACCCTTGGGGACACGGCCTAGAAGAATGTATCTCCTTCCTGGTGCCTCCGTTTTTGCCCTGCTTCCTGGACGCCATGACATAAGCAGCCTTCTTCTTGCCAAGGTCTCCTACCATACCCTTTCTCTGTGGGACTGGCTGACCATGGACTGGAGCTTCTGAAACTGTGAGTCAAATTAAACCTTTCTTTCTTCTTTATTTTGTGGGTGTTGGGTATTGCATCTCAGAAACAAGAAAGTGAGTAAGACGATCATATTCTCCAACAGTCACATTCATAAATCCTAGATGTTAAAGTACTAGAGGTGAATATACATTTGGTGAACACCGTTTAGCCTATAGCAATTGGAAAACTTCATTCCTAGCCTCCAACACAAACATCTTCCTCAAATCAGCAGTGCCTAAAACATACAGGAACTTACTTACTTACATATCATTTTTCAGAATATAGGTCTGGTGTTCAACAGTAAGTCAATCATGAAAGTTATGAACTTTTTCAGGTACTGTAGGTATTTGAGTCCCATGAATGTGATAATGACTTGCCACACACAGTGGCTTAGCACACTGTATCTTTCTTCTCTTGTAGTTCTGGAGATTGAAAGTCTAAAATGGGTTTCATTGGGTTGAAACAAAGCTGTTAATAAGGAATCATATCCGCTGGAGGATTTAAACTATTTTCTAACTTTTTACAGTTTCTAGGGGCTGCCTATATATCTTGAATTGTGTCCTCTTCCTCCATCTTCAGAGTGCAGTGCTCCAATCTGTCTCCAACATTCCATTCTACAGTACATTTCCTCTCTGCCTTTGTTTTATCTAGACAGTTGTGATTTAGGGGTCCACCCAGGTGTTGCAAGATTATTTCCCATTTTAAGACCCTTAATTTACTCATACCTGCGAGGCCGCTTATACCATACCAGGCATCATGCAGAGGTTCTAGTTTTAGTACTTGGATGTATTTGTAGACCATTCTTTAGCCTACCATATCCACTATCCTTGATAACTCAAATTACCGTTTTCATTTTCATAAGAAAACCTTTCCTTAAAAGAGTAATAGTCTGGTTATTTCCTCAAATTTCTCCTGGTTTTCTTTTCAATCAATGTTCCTTTATTCAATACCATATTAAAGGCAGTCCAAATTCAAGCACTGCTACGATCTAGCGATCAATTCATGCAGATGACTGAACTATAAAAATATTTGTAATTTCTATTCATCTTCAATTCTGTAGACATGCCTTAATTTCCAGTCCTTACCAATCTTAAAAAAAAATGCACTATGTTTTCTGCACCATTTTGAGAAGAAGCAAAGGCATCTTGATGAGTCAAATAATTTCAAGGATTACACATCAGTGCCTCTTCTCAAAAATTTTTCCTTAACAAATTTAAGCCATTGTGCATGTTTCTACCATAATGAGTAGTGACTTCTGCCACTTTAGAAAATACTCTCTTCTGCTCTCCTCATCCTAACTCCATGGAGAAAGTGTGCCCTTTGATACTGATTTAACCACATTGTCTCCTCTCAACATGGATATGGGTCAGAAAGGTAGTGGATCAGTTTTAAATTTCTTTTTTTTTATTTGATTATATTCGTACATTTTTTTTTAAATTTTATTTGCAGAGAAAAACAAAACAAAACAGAATAAAGGGTAGTAACAATACAGAATTCCAAGGAAAAAAGGAAAAGAACGACAACAACAACAACAAAAAAAAAAACACTAAGAAATCATTACTTGATAAATTACATACAGACATCTTGGAAATAGTTGTTCAAATTACAAAATTAAAACATGCAAAGTAGACATTCAAACAGTGAGACTGTTAACAGTTCTGCTTCATGATCTAACAAAAACAGTAATATGGTCATCCATTTTACACACTTAAACATACATGCAATTATATCAAAAAGGTAAAATTAAACATAACAAAACAGACCAAGCGGATCACAAGAAAGCAATGTAAGGGCTGGGGATTTAGCTCAGTGGCATAAGTGCCTGCCTGGCAACCACAAGGTCATGAGTTCGATCCCCAGTACCAAAAAAAAAAAAAAAAAAAAAAAGCAATGTAAGAGAGATAAATTTCAAAACTAGACAATCGGAGATTTTCACTATCTATCATATTGACTCTTGTTTTCTTCCAAATAGTTGTCCATATCTTCACATACAGGGAATTCATAGGAAACAATATAGTATGGAACTGATCTGAACAGGATGAGGAAG
>PVJX010002093.1:0-96596 GCA_004027295.1 Dolichotis patagonum | reverse complement strand
AGAAATTGCATGGCTCCTCTATCTCTCCTAGGAGCTGTCACACTTCCTACATTGGGAAGCTACCAGTTTTCCATCCTGAATCAGGATTGAGTCCACTAAGAATGAAGATAATTGCTTGTTATAATTACTGAGGGTACACTGACACAGAATTCTGCACCAGTAATAGAACAACACAGCTACTGGCTCTATTTTTAATCATTATAAACCAGTAGTAGCTTCAGAAACAAAATGACTCTTTTATTATCTAAGTTTTTTATTGTTAATTATCTAATTTATTGCTTAGATTTTGTATAGTTGTTATATATCACAGTACAATATGTTTGTGATATAGATGGCATACTTTAATAATGATTTGGCTCCTGAGGAAATAAATTAGGAAAAACTGTGACTATGTTAGGAGTTACAATGTGGAGGAGATGTGTGTGTGCAGTACTTGGGATATATTATTTTTCAATGATTAACTGAAGTTAATTTTAAATTTTCTTTCCATGCAACATACTAATTGAAAGAAATGTTCTTATTTTCTTTTGTTATATTTTTATTTTAAAAAAGCACAACACACATATACATATAGATATATCTATATACATGCAATCTTTTCCCTTTTATTGGACTTTCCATCCTACTCACCACCACTCCTGCAAATTCCTCCACTTCCATATGACCAAACGACGGCTGAATTTCTTACATAGCTTCAGCATGTGAGATGTCACCACTTCATGTCCTTTTGCTGTGTAGCATGTGTCCCTGGTACACTGGTGGGTATTCTGGTTTAGCTGTGGTCTGTCCATGAGTGAGAGGCCCAGTCCTCTGAGTGCTGCTATGGACAGGCCGTGGCACCTCTAAGAGGTGTGTCTTACCGGCTAGTCCCAGGTCACTGGGGGGGGTTCAGGCTGTGAAAAGTGGGGAGTCTGGGCCCTGCCCCTTTACTCTTTCTGCTTCCTGGTTCAAGATGTTATTTTCTTGGCCCACCATTGCTTTCCAGCCCTCACCACAGAGACAGCATGAGACAATTTGGACTCTGAACTTCCACAGCTGAGAGCTAAATAACCTTTTTTTTTCTTTGTAAGTCACATGTGACAGCATTTTCATTACAGTGATGAATACTGGATAAGTGCAGTATGGATATTTCCACAATACATTGGAAAGAAAATGGAAATAAATACAAGCTTTGTTTCTAGTCTTCTCACTGCCTTCGAGAAGAAATGAAACAAGTCCTTAATCCAAAATCTAAAAAGGTTCTCAAACTAAAGCAACATGAGAAAATCGTAACTGATATATAATGTGATGAATTTCCTTCCTCTTCAGAGATCAATAAAATATGTAAAACCAAACAAGTGTAATAATGAAAAAAGAAGAGAAAATACTACTTTTTTGAAAAATAAAATATGTCAGAAAATTTTTAATTCTATGCTATTAAAAAAGTTTAATGTTTAAATGATACAAGACATTTCAATTTGTTTTACTAGTTTAGCACAATCTTGATAATAAAATTTGACAAACAGAGCCCTAAGAAATAATCTACAAACCAATCTTTCCACTCAATATAAAAGACACATGAAATTATTACAATTAGATGCTTGGGAGTAAAATAGAACTATACACAAATTCTTATGCCATTGTAAAGAAATATTTTGTGGCCTGGAAATGTGACTATTCTAAATCTTTTTTTAAAAGTGTTATAATAATACTTACCTTAAGAAAAATGAGAATTAAAAATGATATAAATTAATTCAAAATATTGTATGAATTGCACTTATGTGCCATAATCTTTGCTGATATATGAGGAGGAGGAAGAGAATGCTGAAATTTCAGTGACATTAAAAAAGGAAATTTTAGGAAACAGGCTTGGAGCATGTCTTGCTTACTTTTCTCTCTTGTTGAGACAAAATACCTGATGCCCAAAGTTAGGGAAAGGAAGGTTTATTTCTTACAGTTTGGGGGGTTTCAGTCCATATTCAGCTGGCTCCAAGAGGCAAAATGACATGGCTGAGGGTTCATGGAAGCCACCAACAGCAAGGACAAACAATAAAAGAAAGAAAATCATGCCTTCTTCCCTCCCTTATATTGTCTGATGGCTCCGCCCCTGGGCGGGTCCAGCACTCACACCACTAATCCCAACACTAGACAATAAACCAATCACAAGCACTACAGTCAGCCACTTTCATGACTGCGTGAGGCTTGGGGGGCCACCTGGACACAAATCATAACAGAGAACATTATAAAAAACGTCAAAGAACTATTTTTGTGACCATTAGGCTGCATCAACTCGATTGGCTTGATGGCTACCCAGGGGATCAGTAAAGTATCTTTCTGGGCATCTTTGGGTGGTGCATGGGGTATGACCTTGGGGTGTCTATCTGGTCCCTCCCTTTCCTCCCAGGTACTGTTCCCCTGCTCTGCTTTCCACCCACCATGAACTGAGCTGTTCTCCCCATCCTGCCTTCTACCATGATGTCCCTGCCTTGAGAAAGTTGACCATGATCTGAAGCCATCAGCCAAACAAACCCCTCCTCTTTACAGCTGTGAATGTAGGGTACTGTGTCTCTGATGGAAACACGGCACACATGGACCATTTATTCTAGCAGCAAAAGGAGACCTTGACATTAGAAAGCATATTTAATTTCATTTTAAAGAGGGTAAAATTAAACAGAACAAAACAGGTCATAAGAAAACAATGTAAGAGACACAGATTTCAAAGCAAGACAACTGGAGATCTTCACTGTCTATTATGTTGTCTCTTGTTTTCTTCCAAATAGTTGTCCTTATCTTCACATACAATGAATTCATACAAAACAAAATAGTATAAAACTGATCAGAACAGGATGATGAAGGCATTTGAGGCCTTCAAGACCAAACAATAGGGAAGTCAACAATGGCTGCCATAGTGTCTCTCATTCTCTTCAAAATAGCTGTCCATACCTTTATGTATGTTGAAATTAAACAAAACAAAATAGACTAAAATCACTCTGAACAAAGCATAATAGTATTGCTGGATTTCACATCATGATGCTGCAGAATCAGCACTGGGAACCTTAGCGTCTCTTTTTCTTCACAGTAGCTATTCATTTCATTGTGCATTATATAATCTATTCTCATAAACTGTTGAGAAGTTCTACATACGCATGAGTCTCTACATGTATACCTATTCTTTCTGTATCAGAGGGGACAAAAAAACAAAACAAGACAAAACAAAACAAATTCCTAGAAAAACACAAAATGAAAAAGACATATAAACAACAATAGCAAAGAGCCCAGAACACTGACAATGTGAGCCTTCAAAACAAGATGGTATGAGAATAACTAGGGCTGTTATTTTACATAATGATCTTAAAGAGTTCCTTAGATTACCACACAATAATATGCACCATTGTTCCAATCCTATGAATGTTAACTATTTTGTTCCAAGAACTTATAGAATTTGTAGCACAATCATCTTAGCTATCCTAATTGTTTTTACATACTTTTAGATATTTTTTCTTTTCCCTTCCTTTTTCTTTGTCCTCATTTTCCCAAAATATTATTTTTTCCCCTTTAAGCAGATTCTTGTCCTTTTACTGTGTTTATTGAGTTTCTTGTATCTTATGTACTCTTACAATTTGTTACACTATGGAGACTATATGGTATTTATACATGTGAGTTTGATTTATTTCACTTATGAGTATGGTCTAAAGTTGCATCCATTTACTTATAAATATCTCAATGTGATTAATCTTTATAGCTGAATAGTACTCCATTATATAAAAATACCACGTCTTTTTTATCCATTCCTCAGTTGATGGGCATTTAGATTGTTACCGAGATCCAGCTATTACAAATTGTGCTACTATAAACGTGGGTGCACATATATCACTGTGGTATGATGTTTTCAGTTTTTCTGAGAATATGCCCAAAGTGGAATAGCTGGGTCCAATAGGATCTCCAATCCCAGCATTTTGAGGAATCTCCAGACTGACCTCCACAGTGGTTGCACCAGTCTACACTCCCACCAACAGTGCAGAAGAGTTCCTTTTTCCCCACAGCGTCTCCAGTATTCGTTGTTGGTAGTTTTCTTTATCCTGGCCATTCCTTCTGGACTGAGATGGAATCTCAGTGTGGTTTTAATTTGCATTTCTCTCATGACTAATGATGATGAACATTTTTTCATGTATTTATTTGCCATTTGTATTTCTTCATCTGAGAACTGTGTATTCATCTCAGATGCCCACTTTTGGAGACGGTCTTTGAATTTTGGGGATCTGATATTTTAATTCTTTATATGTTCTGGATAGAAGGCTTTTGTCTGAGAGACCATTCACTAAGTTTTTTCCCAATTTGTGCATTTCCTTCTCACTATGCAGGAGATTTCTTTTGATGTGCAAAAACTCTTTAATAGGACACAATCCCAGTTGTTGATTCTGTGAAGTATTTTGCATGCAGTTTGATTCTTGTTCATGAATTCTCTACCCACCCCTATGTCTTCAAGACTTCTACCTACTTTGCATTCCAACAAATTTGGTATTTCTGTTTTAATATTCAGATCTTTGATCCATTTAGACTTTAGTACATGCTGACTTTAGTTCAGTACATGCATGGGTCTAGTTTTAGTTTTCGGCATATGGAGAGCCAGTTTTTCCAGCATCATTTATTGAAGAGACTATCTTTCTTCTAGTGGATGTGTTTGGCCCCTTTATCAATTAAGGTGGCTGAATGTGTTAGTATTATAGTTGTATCCTCTAATCTATTGCAGTGATCTTCAGGTCTGTTTTTATTCCACTACTATGCTGGTTTTATTACAGTAGCTTTGTAGTATAACTTCAGGTCAGGGATTGTGATGCCTCCTGCCTTGCCTTTGTTGCTTAGAATTGCCTTTGCTATTCTAGGCCTTTTCTGGTTCCAGATGAATTTTAGGAGCAATTTCTCTAATCGTGAGGTATGCTAATGGCATTTTGATTGGGATTGCATTAAATTGGTATAACAATTTTGGGAGAATGGTCATTTTCACAATGTTTGTTCTTCCTATCCATGAACAAGGGATATATTTCCATTTTCTGAGATCCTCTTTGATGTCTTTTTCAGAGTATTATAATTTTCCCTGAATAGATCATTTGCTTCTTTTGTTAGATTATTTCCTAAGTATTTCATTTTCTTGGATGCTATTGTAAAGTGTGTAGCTTCTCTTATTTCTCTCTCAGTGGTTGTTAGTGTATAGGAATGCTATTAATTTTTGAGTGTTGACTTTGAAACCAGCTACATTACTGAATTTATTTATTATGCCTAGAAGTCTTTCAATGGAATGTTGGTGGTCTTCTATGAAGAGTACCATGTCATCTGCAAATAATGATAATTTAACTTCTTTTCCTATCCTTACTCCTTTTATTTCTCTCTCTTGTCTAATTTCTCTGGCTAGTATTTCCAGCACTATATTGAATAGGAGTGGTGATAATGGATACCCTTGTCTTGTTCCTGATTTTAAGGTAAAGGCTTTCAGTTTTTATCCATTTAATATGATGCTGGCTCCATTTGTTTACAAGTGTGAACAAGTTCATTTGTTCACAAGTGTGATTCAGTTCTGTTATTTCTTTGCTGATTTTCTGTCTAGTTAATCTGTCTCTTTATGTCTGTGGCATGTTAAGGTCTCCTGTTATAATTGTGTTATTGTTTATTTGATTTTTCATTTCTGTTAATATTTGTTTTGTATAGCTGTGTGCTTTCAAACTTTGTGCATAGATATTTAAGATTGTTATCTCTTCCTCTTGAAATTTTCCCCTAACTAGTATGTAGTGGCCTTCTTTATCTCTCTGAATCATTCTTGGTTTGAAGTTTACATTGTCTGCAAACAGTAAGTTTCCTTTTGGGTTAGATGGGTTTCTTATATATAGCATATGATTGCATGTTGTTTCTTGATCCATTCTGCCAGTCTGTTTCTTTTGATTGGTAAATTGAGACCATTTACTATAATGGTTATAACTGATTTATATTGGTTTGCTTTTGACATGTTATCTTTCTGCTGTTGATTCTTTACCTTTCCACTGTTTAATTGTTTGCCTTGCTTAGTGGTTTTTTCTTATGTCTATCTAGAATGTCTTTCGGTATTCTTTGCAGGGTTGATTTGGTGGTCATGAAGTTCTTCAGCCGTTCTTTGCCATGGAAGTGTCTTATTTCTCCATCCATTTTGAAGGACAGTTTTTCAGGGTACATCAATCTGGATTGGAAGTTATTTTTCTTTAGGATCTGAAATACTTCACTCCATGCTCTGCTTGACTTCATTGTTTGTGTTGATGATATAGGGGAATGAAGCTCCCTACCTACTATGTCCGGTATGAGCTTGTGTTCTCTAAAATTGAAGAGTGAAGTTTAGGAACAACGGAGGTGAAGAGTAGAATATATTTATTGAGAGAAAGAAAGCTTCTGTCTGAGGAGAGATAGAAGGGGTCCCAAGCAAGTTGCCAAGGACTCTGTATTTTCCAGGGACTTTTATAGAGCAAAATCATGAGATTAGATGGCCAAAAGATACAGAAAATGGGAATTTTCAAAGTGGGCATAAGATGATCCAGACTTAATCCCTGAAGATTATACTTAAGGTTGTGCTTGCATTTGTGTTGAGATCTGGCCTGTAGCAAGAGGTGTGTGCCTTCTGTTTTGAGATCTTCCTCACAGCAAGAGGTGTGGGTCTCCTCCAAGGTCATCAGACATCTGGTCCTCTGTGCCAGCTTCCTCGAGGGCCTATCCCTGTCTGACTGCCTATAATATTTCTAACTAGCTCAGCTGCCTGTAACATTTCCCTCTCTGAAGAAGTAACCGAAACTACCATTAGAGGGTAATGGGCGATGACCAATCGCGCTGCTTCAGGCTGAACAGGGTCGCAGAGTTTGAACGGCAGTTGGAGGTACTTCTACAGAGGTCCCGTCTAGAGGCCCTTGATAGACACCAGGCATTTTCATCTTGTGTATGTGCACAGCTTTAAGTCTGGAGGAGACAAAACCAAAGAAACAGTTAAGTATGTATGGGCTAAAGAGTAGAATTAATAAGACAGTTATAAGTATAGTTAACAAAGATTTCCACCAAGAGGAACTAATATAAGGAGGAGAAAGACAAGGTTCAGGGAATCTCAGAGTCTGACATGTTGTTAATCTGCTGTCTAATGTCTTGGGTAGCTACTGAGACATTAGCAGAAGAATCAGGAATGTATACATAGCATTCAGTTTTTACAATTGCAAAAGTGACCCCCTGTGCTGCTGTTAGAATGTCTAAAGCCATCCAATTTTGAAGGACAGCCTGTAATAAAAGATCATCTATCTCCTTATATTTTGCAATTTCCCCATATCTGGGTATCCAAAGGCAGCAAAAGTCTGTAACTCTTAGGAATCTCCTTAGCTGTTTTAGAGTTTTGGGCTGTGGGAAGGAAAGAATGGGTTTAATCCTTTTTTTCCTAGTCTTTGGGTCCATTTAGATATAATGAGGCCTAAATATTTTACCTCAAGACAGCAAAGTTGTTCCTTAGCTTTAGAGATTTTATAACCTTTGTTGTAATATTTAGCAGAGCACATGTGCCTTGTCTATAGAGCTCTTCTGAGGGGGCACATAACAGTATGTCACCTTCATATGGCAAGATTGTGACCTGGGAAAACTCAAAACATGCCAAGTTATGGGAAGGCACTTTTCTAAAAAGATGTAGACTATCTTTGAACCCTTGGGGAGCACAGTCCATGTCAATTGAGATGCTTGGTCCTGTGGATTTATTGGCCTATCTATTTTACCTCTTGTTGCCCATATTTTAGGATTTCTGTCTCCACGAGGGGAAGGCAGCATACTTGACCTGGGTGCATATATATCACAGTATTTCCACATGATAAAATATCTCTTCCTAAGAGAGGAACTGGACTTTCAGGCATAATAAAAATGAGTGTGTAAAAAGAAAACCATCCCAGCTACAGCTTAAAGGTTGTGAAAAGTAGAGAATTACCTCCTTTCCAGTGACTCCTTTCACTGAGGTACAGAAGCTAGAAGGAAGGCCACGATTGAAAAGAAGGACCGAGAGGCTTGTGCCAGTATCCAGCAATAGGCTGGTTTCTTTTTCCTCTATACTCATGATTACCCAGATCTCCTCTGTGGGGATGACAGTCTGGCCAGAGGGAGAGTGCTGTGAGTGTCCTTGGGCTCGTTAGTCCTGCTGGACCAACTGATAGGATGGGTCTGAACCCTGGGGCCTTGGCCTCAGAGGGCAGTCTGACCTCCAGTGGTCACTTTTGCAGTTGGGGCATTGCCCAGGAGGCTTCTGAGTGCAGTCCCTCTTAAGGTGACCTGGCTTGTGGAAGTGACAGCAGGTCTGTGCTGTCTTCTAATTCTTCCCCAAGAATCAGACTTAGGGTCTGTTTCTCTTAATGCTGCAACTCAAGCAGTTGCTTGTTCTCGGTCTCTTTGTTTTTTCTCCCTGGCTTTTTCCTCATTATGGTTATAAAACACTGAGGAGGCATCTTTTACTAAAGTATCAAGTGAACTATTTGGAGCAAAGGCTATCTTTTGTAGCTTTTTTTCTAATGTCTGGATTTTACTGAGTAATAAACATGTCTTTAAGCAAAATCTGTCCCTCTATCAAATCAGGTTATATAGACATATGTTTTATTATTGCCTCTGGTAAATGATCTAAGAAGTCAGAGGGGTTTTCACCTTTTTCCTGAGAAATAGCTGACAATTTAAAATAACTAAAAGACTTAGTTTTTGTCCTTTTTAGACCTTCAAGAATATACACTTGAAAGTGTCTCCTGTATTATTGGCAGGTCACTTGGGGTCTTGGGTAGGAACTGCTTGTGCCCCTGTGGGAACTGGTGGTTCCCCTGGCTGTCTATCTTCTGGCCTTCTAAAAGTAACAATATGATATTCATCTCCAAAGGCAATAGCAGCTTCTAATGCCACCTCTCTCTCACTAGAAGTCAATGTTTGATTTAAGAGTAACATTACATCTTTCCAATCTATTTCATATACCTGGCTAAATCCTCCAAAGATATCAATGTACTTATCAGGGTCATCTGAAAATTTTTCTAGTTTTAGCTTAATTTGCTTTAGGTCACTGAGAGAAAGAGATCTATGAATGGGAGTGGTCTCATAAGGATTATAATTATACCTGGAGCACAAATAAGAATTATCTTAATGTAAAGAAAATTTTAACATACTGCAGTTCTAACCATTTTTCTTCTTTCTTACAATATGATTTTAGTTGTAAAAGAACATCATAATTAATACTTCCCTCTGCATTCCACTGTGGCTTTAGGGGGTAGGTAGGCCACACACCCCTGCAGAGAAATACCAATTATCTCTTTTTCAACATGGAAGGATCAACATCTTCCAGTGTCTAAAAATGCATTCCAAAGAAGTAAATGGCTTTGGCATTGAGTTACCCATGTCTGTAATGTAAAAGCAACATGTAAGACTATGAAACCTTTTGTAACAGGAATTGAACTCAGGAAACGCCACTGAGCTCTTTAGCGCTGTAGTGCTAAAGTCTTTGAAACTGAGCTATCTGACTATACAAAAAGGAGATAACTAAGGTGTCCCTTATTATTCCTATTTGATAATACCCTCAAGGTGTCCCTTGGGTTGACTCTACTCTATTGCAGGTGGATGCCATCTGGAAAGCATGGAAGATAAAATTCAGTCAGCCTATCTACCCTTGGTCTGGTGCAAAATCCTGTCACCCCTGATAGCTCATGAGCTTTATTTCCATAAGCAATGCTTAAAGAAGGATGTATAACTGTGTAATAAATGACTTTGCTTATTGGAACGGAGCATACATTCAAAGGTAAGCTGGAAGTAGGATGCTTTTCTCCTTTCCTCTAGAGATAGGTAGAACAATTGACTGGAGGAGCCTTGCCCCATGCACTGGTCAAAGGAGTCTCCAGGCATTTGTCTCCCACTTGATTATCTAGGTAACCTTTCCTAGTAACAGGATAAGGCTATACTTCATTCAAATTTCTATATCTTTGAAGCTCACAGGTTAAATTTACAAATCATTATCTAGCAATCACAGTTTACATTAGAAAAAGGCACATCAATTTTCTAGCATACAGAAAAGAAAAGGCTATTTACTCTTAATTAACATATGTAAGGCACAAATGCAAATCTTTTTCTACTACCTGTTGTAAGATGTAAACAACTGTTAAAAGCTACCTCAGTCTTATCTCTGAAGATAAGGGTAATCTAAGTAATCTGAAGATCCATTGAAAGATTTAGTGATAGTTCCTGGTCTACTAGCAGAGAAATAAAGATGATATATAAGTGGAGATTTTCTGTGGTCATGAGCAAATGTCCACTGGGGAACCTTTGGGTGTCCACCAGAGAGTTGCCCTGGCCAGGAACCCTCAGTTCTCAGTTTCCATCAGCTCAGATAACCAGAGATTAGTCTCCAGAAAGGAATTCAGCTGTCTGTCTGGTCAACATTCCATTGGCTCCATTGGTCCTGGCTTCAATGGGGATTCACCAAACCGATGCTGGGGAAACCTGTCCTCTGCTTTTGAGGGTGGCAGCTGCTATAAGAGCAATTAATTAGCTGGCAGAGTAACCACTGTTCATCAAAATTCTATAAGGGATAGTTAAAAGCCTGCACAAGGTCATTACCTACCGCTCTATGACTTTACAATAAAGGTTTTAAAGTCCACAACTTGAGAGGTTGGAGAGCCTCCTTATTCTAATGTGTTTAGGCCCCCATGTGTGTTGTTTTTGAGGAGAGGTTCTTCCATTGTAATAGGACGCTGGTTCTGCCTACTGTGTCTCAGGTTTAATCTCTAAAGGAGATTTGTCCAGAACACTGAGCCAGGACATGGCTCTTATGTGTGTTCTCCTGGACGGGCACAATCTGATCAATATCTCATCTGACCCAGAGACAGGGTATGTGCTCTTTATCTAAGATGACTTCCTTGTCTTTGGCATCACCAAACGCTCATCTTTTATGGGCTTAACTAAGATAGTCTAGAGTTTTTTCTGACTTTACGTGCCTCTATAAGGAAAGTGTAAAGTGGGAAATGGGTAGAGGTAAAGTCAAAGTTAGGAAACTGAAGCAGAACAGGCTTGACATTTCCTCTAGAGTATAGAGGTGGGTCAGAGCCAGTCTGTCTCAGTGAAACCTGTCCTCCAAGTCTTAAGACTGGCCACCAGCCTAATGCTGCTTAAGTGGTAGAAGGAGTCCCGGTTTTTCATTGTAGGCATGTATGTTTTCTAAGTCTGAGCTAGATTTCCATTTAAGAGAACCATTTTACAGAAGTTTACATTAAAGCCTGTCAGAGGTGTTCTAATATTTTTCTCTAGTGCTATCTTCTAACTACAGTCAAGCAAAGAGCGTCAGCAACTTTAGCAACCAATTTAAATTTAACTTCTATAATAATAAACTAATAATAATATACCATTAAAGAAATATCATTATAAATTACACATATTTTAATTTAGATTCACATTATTCTAATAAAACTATGAGACAAAACAATTAAAAGCCATGGGCAAATAGCAAGCAATTATTACAATGAGTTATAAACAACTGGCAAAGACAAAGCAAAATTTGAAACATAAAAATGTGTTACCTAAATGAGTCCCAGTCCAGAGTCTATGAAACAAAAAGCAAACTCTCACCTCCATCCAGTGATCTCAGTGGGACCTCCAAATGACACAGAGGAATGAAACTCCTGACCTACTATGTCCAGTACAAGCTCCTGTTCTCTAAAATTGAAGAATGAATTTTAGAAAAAATGGAGGTGAAGAGTAGAATATATTTATTGAGAGGAAGAAAGCTTCTGTCTGAAGAGAGACAGAAAGGGTCCCAAGTGGGTGGCCAAGAACTCTGTATTTTCCAGGGACTTTTATAGAGCAAAATCATGAGATTAGATGGCTCAAAGGTGGGGGAAAATGGGAATTTGCAAAGTGGGCTTACCATGATCCAGACTTAATCCCTAAGGATTATACTTAAGGTTGTGCTTGTATTTGTGTTGAGATCTGGCCTGTAGCAAGAGGTGTGTGCCTTCTGTTTTGAGATCTTCCTCACAGCAAGAGGTGTGGGTCTCCTCCAAGGTCATCAGACATCTGGTCCTCTGTGCCAGCTTCCTCGAGGGCCTATCCCTGTCTGACTGCCTATAATATTTCTAACTAGCTCAGCTGCCTGTAACATTGAGAAGTCTGCTGTGATTCTGATAGGTTTTCCTTTATAGGTAATCTGTCTCTTCTCTCTAGCAGCTTTTAATATTCTGTTCTTATGTTGAATATCTGGGATGTTGATTATTATATCAACATCCCATAGTTTTCTTTTGGTTATGGTTATTTGGAGCTCTATATGCTTCACTGATCTGTATGTCAGTTTCTATTCTCATGTTTGGGAAATTTTCAGCTATTCTGTAAATAGCCTCTTGATATCATTTGTGTTTTCACCTTCTTTTTCTTTTATACCTATCAATCTTATGTTGTTTTTCTTTGCATCACCTTGCAGTTGTTGAATTGTTATTTCCTGATTCCTTGTTATTTTTAAAAGATCTTTCCTTTCCTCTTCACTGCAATCCTGTCTTCAAGGTCTGAAAGTCTATCTTCACTTTCATTGAGGTGGTTTTGCCAACTTTTGATGGAAGTTTTGATTTCCTGTATATCTCTTTGAATCTGCTTCATGCATTCTGTTTGTTTCTTATATTGTTCATTCAGAGTTTCCATCTTTTTGCATTGTTCCTCTAATTTTTTACCTATGTCTTCTTTAGATATGTTTAGCATTTCTTTCATTACATTTATCATTTCTTCTTTTACCTGGGAGACTGTTTGTGATTTGAGTTCTTTTATAGCTTCCTGGAGTTGTTTCTTTACTTCAGTTGTTGTCATTTCAGGAATTTCAGGTTTATGGCTTATATTTTCTTTTGTGTCAATGTCTCCTACACTTGGTTGGGTTGGGCTGGAAGTTTGAGATTGCATTTTGGTTTTTCATTTTCTCATTTTCCTATATTTCTGGGTTTTGAGCAATGTTTCAAAAGCTTCCCCCATGCACTGGGAATCACCTGGCCCACTTTTGGTTTCTGGGGCAGACCTCAGGCAACTGCTAGCCACCTGAAGTTTGCTGGGCATGGGCCAGTTAGGCCCGTGGGGACTCCTGTGTGTCCTCCAGTGATTTCAGACACAGGATGTGGTCTTACCACCTGGCAGCTGCATTCCAATGTGCGCTGAAATTCAACCTGCACCAGTTCAGGGACTGGGACTGAATTCATGTCCCTGCTAGCTGCTTGGAGTTTGCTGAGCATGGTCCTCTTAGGCCCTCGGGTACCTTCCATGAGTTCTAGGGTAATTTCAGATGCGGGGCATGGTCTTACCACCTGGGAGAGAAGTTCCAAAGTTTCCCTGTTGGGAATTCAACTGCATGCGCATTCAGGGCCTGGGACTGGATTCTGGCCCCTGCTTGGAGTTCACTGGGTGTGGCCTATTTTTTATTTTAAGAAGAAAAAAAAGTAAAAACAATGATACAGAATTTCATATCAAGATAATAGGAAATTAACAATGGTTAATATATTTGCATATTGTTTTCAGAATAGTTGCTCAGATTACAATACATAGGCATGCAATATTGATCTGACAGTATAAGCACAAACTTGTTTTCTATGAACTGAGAGAAATTAGTAGTTTATTAAATTAGCTATCATATATGTATATGTGTGTGTGTGTGTGTATATATATATATATATATATATATATATATATATATTCCTTAGTCTTCCTACTTTTCTCCTTTCCCCATCCCAGTTGTTCTTTCCTTTTGAGCAGTTTCTTTCCTTTTTATGATATCTATTATAGATTTTGGATCTTATTTACTCTTTTGGTTCCTTATGCTAGGGAGACAATATGATGTTTACACACGAGTCTGACTTCACTTATAAGTATGGTCTCTAGTTGCATCCATTTACCTGTAAATACCTCAAGATTATCCTTCTTGTAGCTGAGTAGTACTCCATTGTACAAAAATACTACATCAGTCTATCCATTCCTTGGCTGATGGATATTTGGGTTGTTTCCAAGATTTAGCTATTACAAATTGTGCTGCTGTAAACAAATGCACATATATCACTGTGGTATGATGTTTTTAATTCTTCTGGGATAGCTGGGTCTAATGGGGTCTCTAATCCTAGTTTTTTGAGAGATCTCCATGCTGATTTCCACAGTGGTTGTACCAGTCTACACTCCCACCAACAATGGAGAAGGTTTCCTTTTCCCCCACAGCCCTGCCAGTATTTATTATTGGTTGATTTCCTGATCATAGTCATTTCTTTCTGGGATGAGATGGAATCTCAGAAGTATATTTATTTAATTAATCACATTATGTGTTAAAGAAGAAAAACATTCATGAACATCCCAGTGGATGCTTGAAAAACATTTGATAAAGTTTGACATTCATTCTTAAGTAGGAAAAAAAAGGCAATTCTCAGAAAATTCTTAACTGAAAAAAAGATTTATTTAATATGATAAAGGATATCTATCTGAAATCAACAGAGAATATTGTATGGGCCTGGAGATGCAACTCAGTGGAAGAGCATGTACTTAGCACACATGAGGCTCTAGGTTTACTCCCTGGTGCCCCTGACCTCAAAAAACAAAAAGAAAATATTGTCCATGTATTGAAGTATTCCCACTAACATTCAAAAAGAAAAAGATTTACACAGTATAATTAGTTTTGATATTCTAGATTCTACTTCTAGTTAATGTCACAAAGAAAAAATTACAATAATAAAATAGAAAGGTCAAAATTATCATAGTTTGTAAACATGATTTCTTTCCTAGTAGAAACTAAAAATATCAGATGGAATAAAATGATTACGGATGTTCAGTAATAAGGTCAAAGACTAGTAACAGTTATGAAAGCAAGAACTGTTTCACTAATAAACTGGTATGATGAAAAAAATCTCCACTGATAATACATAACAAACACTGTGGCATAAAACATATATAATATTCATAACACTTGCCTGAAGAAAACTGTCAAATTTGACTAAATTTTGGTGCAATATTGGAATCAAGTATGTACTATTGCGAACATTTCACTATCCCCTAAATTAACCTATAAGTTCACCATAATTCTTACCAAAATTATAATATGGCTATTTGCTACTTTTCCAAAAAAATCGATCTGTGCTGGAATCACATTCCTATGAAAATGGAGAGGAAGTGTTCACAGGGAAGATGAAGGGGCACAGGTTCCTATCCAAAAATGCAGAAAGTTAGCCCATGTCCTAATGCCGCACACACTCACGAAAGGACAGCAAAAGACAGCTTAGATTTCAGAAGCAGATCAGTGAAATGGAGTCTAGCATATGCTAATACTAGTGCAAAAATGAATAACAAATTATTTATCAAATGGTGCTAGGGAAACTGGTCAGTTTTGGACAAAATAAAGTTCTGATGGTACAGCTTACACTTAAGTAATTTAGAACATTTCAAGATTCAGATGAAGAAAATAAAACTGGAAAATAACTTGAGAAAAACTTAGAAATATGTGTTCATAATCCTGGGATAAGATCATTGTCAACTTGACATCAGAAAGGCAGCTAAGATGCAAACACAAAACTAGGGCAATATTATAAATATATTTGAAAATAGATCCCTAATTTGTAGCATGTATTAATATATGATATTAAATTATTTATTTACAATGCATTATAACTGTTAAAATTGCTAATACAATATTCATATTACATATGGCAAAAATTAGAAAACACAAAATAATTCCATGGAAAATCCAGAAAAGATACAGGAGTTCTCCAAAAGATATATATCTAAATTCATTAATAAGTTTAAAATATAATTTAGAAAAGGGTATATTTGTATTACTAAAAATTAGCAAAGATCAAAATTAACGGTGATTGTTATCAGGAGTGCTCAAAACAGGAGTAAGATTTAGCATAACCTTTTCAAGGAGTGACTTGGTAATGAGTGATTAAAAATATATACACAAGACTGCCTATCCATGAACTCACTTCAGGAAATTGTATTAAGGGGGTAATTTAAAAATATTCCCCAGGAATGAGTGTTCAAGAGTTATTAGACTTACTGTAAAATTTAGAAAGTACAAAAATTACCCATCCAAACTCAATGCTTTATTAATAAAGGACTGGCAAAAAAAGCCATGAAAATATGGAACACTAACTTGCTTGCATTAAAAGTAATGCTGCAGAGCTAATTTGGTCAAAACAAAAAATGTTCTTGTTTAAAAAATGGATGCTTTAAAAATAAGCATTCATATATGGCTTTTAGAATCATAAAATCAGAACTTAACTATGTGTTTTATACTAATTGGGGGGAAAATTTAGGAAACAGACCCTCTTGTAAGAGTTTAATTTTATAAATCATTCTGCGGGCATGATAGTATGTATTTATTAAAAGTCTTAAAAATGTCCATACTTAAGAAGGTAATTATGTTTCTAAAAAATTACCGTAAGGACTTGCCAAGAGAATAGATTTTAAGTGATCTCACTACCAAAAATAAAAAAGTCATGTGTTAATATATATATCATGTAGCTTGGGTTACTCATTCTACAATGAACACAGTATCAAAACATCACATTTTTCACCTTACCTTGTTAGTGCTAAAAGTTAACATACAAGCAAAAATAAAATCACCATAAAATAGATAAGAAGCACCTACACAGGCGGACACCATTTGTCACGTGAAACATTTCTGAAAATGGCACAAGTGTGCTGTGCTTGTGATAGGCACCCAGGCAGGGGGGCTGCTCCATAGGAGGCCTAGACTGTTTCCGTGCAGTCTTTCCTCTTCAGAGGAGGGAGTCTGTCCTCTGTGTCACCAGTGGCTCCTAGGAGACGAGAGCCTAGTGATCAGGTATGGTTCTGATACAGGAGATTAGGGCAAAAGCAAGCTGTCTGGAGATAGGATGGGACTCGTCAGTTATGGTGATCCACACCAGCGGCTGGGAACAGGATGTATCTGTGTGACCCAGTCCAGGACGGATGGAGCCTGTCAATCACAGAGTGACCTCGGGCAGACTGGATATGGAAGAGGCCAGTGCCACTGACTTAGGTGCCACAGCTGCTGTCTGCTGGTCTCTGATGCGCCTGTTTCTGCAGTGGCCTATCCCACATATAGAATGTATCTCTTCCTTTCTTTTCTTTTCTTTCTTTACATTTTCCTTTACTCCAAATAAAAGTGGTATTTAACGGTTTCTCAGTTGTCCCAGCCAACTCTTTGGGCAGAACAGGAAAAGCCTGGAATCTTCACACACCCTTCCATCTGACAGCAGTTTCCACAGCCCAGCAGGCTGTCATTGCTACTGGGTGGACCAGCTGAGAGCTGAGCTGTTGCGGACACAAAGGGACCCTACGTGAAGGGTGGCCTGGGGGTGCCTTGCTCATCTTCCCCAAACAGAAATGCAACGGTCATGTGGTCCTGACTAAGCTTCACACACATCTCCTAACCCTGGAGATCCAGGGTTGGCCAAGAAGGCTCTCCATTCCTTTTCCCTCTGAGGTGTAGCTCTGTATCCCTCATGCTGGACAAGGGTAATTACTCTGTTTCTCTCCTGTTAACTCCGATCAGGAACACTAGGATTTAATTGTGAAATCTTTGCAGCCTCTGTTTCCTGGTTGTACAGAGCACAAGGTGCTGATCACTCAGAAGTGGGCTGGTAATGAGGAAATGCAGTGAGGACAGGCAGAGGGCAGGGTGGGGTGTGTGAGCAGATACAGCCCTACTGCATAACCACTGGCTCAGTCTTCAAGGAGCCTTATCATGTCAGCTTCCTGTCATCGCAACAAATCTCTGAGAAATCAACTTACAAAGAGAAAAGTTGTCTTGTGTCTCATGGTTGTGGAGATTCAGTCCATGGCCAATTGAGCCTGTTACTTTTGGACCTGGAGTAAGATAGCACATCATGGAAAGGGTGCATGGTGCAGGAAAAGAGCTCACTTCATGGCCGGGGAACAAAGGAGAGACGAGATCAAGCTCCCACAATCTCTTTTAAGGCACGCTCCCAGTGACCCAGAGACCTTCCACTGGGCCCCACCCTTCAAAGGTTCCACAATCTCCTAATCATCAGTTAGGGACCAAGTCTTTAGCATATGGGCTTGGAGGAACAGGTAAAGTCTGAATTATGGCACAGACACAGACAGTATGCAGTGTATAAGCACATTAACTTTACACAGAGAGTGTATAGCATGTACACATATCCACATTACACAGTGTGCAGTGCATAAATGTATCATCCTTATACAGACAGTATATACTGTGGTTTTATTTTGTAGCCCAGGAAAATAAACCATAGTGAAGTCCAACACCCTTGTCTGGAGTCACACAGTCTCTGAAAAGACCAAGATTTCACTCTCAGGCTGTGTGATCTCAAAGTCCAAGAATTTCATCCCTGCCAAATGCTGAAAGAGCTAAGGGTCAAAAACAGCTTATTAATAATACAGTTTGTGAAGGAGAATTTTAAATATGATTAAATATCATTTATCCATTAAAAATAATTGCTTAGAAGATAATTTAATTGTGCAGGAAAATGTCACAATATATAAGGTGAAAAATGAGACCCATAATTATAATATACATGCACTGAAAGTACACTGGAAGCATACCATGAAACGTTGATAGTAGTGGCTTTGAAGCTGATTTTTCTGCTTTTTAAATTTATATAATATTCATTAATATTTATAAAACCAGAAAACTGTGATAAAACAAAGTCCCATCCATGTGTCTGTATTAGCTACTGTAAAAGTGTCGCTATGAAACAGGGTAAAAATTTAAATCTCTCTCTTTGGAGCATGCATTGTCAAATAAGAGATCCTGAGATAACCAACCTGCAGGAAGAATATTAGAATTACTGAAAGGCAGCGCTTTGGGGACCTTAGAGATCGTTACATTCAGTCTTTTCATTTTGCAGATGAGGAAACAGAGAAGAATAGAAAGAGGAAGTCAGCACCCTTGACTCAATAAATCATCACCCTCTTAACAGAATTGAGAATGGACATTAATTCCTTAAAAGGTTTTCTATCTCTTGCCCTTCGAAAAAATCAATGCCTTATAAAAACGTGATCTTTAGCCTCTATCCGGAGTGGAGAATTTAACTAGCACAGAAACAAACAGGCATTTTGCAGCATTAAATTTGCCCTTAGATTCTACAGAGATAAAATCCCAGTGCTCACCCATATGTCCACCAAAACTGTATTCTGATTTCCTCCCGTAGAGAAGAAAAAGAGTCCTTGGGAGTTTCTCTTTTTTATTCATTTCTTTCCTTCCTTCCTCCTTCCTCTCCGTTTTCCATCCTTTCTTCCATTCTTCCATATGATATTGCTTAAGAAACAATGTGTAATATATTAACTAGCATTGATTTCTTACTGTTATTTTTTTAGAAATTCTGTCTTATTTGTACCCTTTCATGTTTTGGTTTTTAAAAATTAAAAATTAAAAATTAAAAACTAAAAACATCACCTATGCCTCATAGAAAATGTGAGACTTACTGACGATGATATAGAAGATTCCTCCTCCTGCCACTATATGGTCACTCTGAAACAATCATAGTTAAGATCTAACACAGAGCTCTAGTTTGCTTCCTTCTCTCTTTTCTTCTTCTTTTTTCTCAGCACTTTTCCTAATCATTTGTTAGCCAACAAAACAAAACATTCCAGGGCACAACTACCCAGGTCTGTTCTCTCTGATTAGCCCATTGAGGGCTCAGGCAAACTGTCCTGGGGACACGGAGAAGTTAAGGTGTTAACAAGAAAATCCATTCCCTGCTCCGAGCCACGCCCTCCATGGATCAGGAACTTCCGGTCCCCATGTCAGGATCCACGCGTGACTTCCACGTGAAAAGTTCCTTGCAGTGGTTGCTGTCCGTCTGCCTGGGTCCAGGACATGGCCAAGACGCCCAGGGCAGTGTACACATGTAGGGCAACATGTGGACCCCATTAGCAGCCACACACCTGAGACAAAGAATCAGAAAGTGTGCTCTAAACCACCACGCTTTGGTAAGGAGAGCCCCACACAGAAAGGTTCTTCATACTCGACACCAGTGCCAGACAAGGTTCCTACTGGTGACCCATGAGGCAGTGCAGCCCTACAATCTCTGTGGTCTGGGAGGATCTCAAGTCCAGCCTATGCGACTTAGCAACTTAGCAAGACCCTGTCTCAAGATAAAAAAAAAAGTAAAGAGAAGAGTCGTAGCCACTTTTCCCATCACCGAGACACAATACTCAACACCCACAACTTAAAGGAAGAGAGGGTGTTTTGGGCTCACAGCTTTGGCTCCAACACAGAAATGCCACAGCAGAGGGGCGTAGTTAAGGAAAAGTTCTCGCCTCGTGGTGTCCAGGAAGCAGAGAGAGAAGAGAGGAACCAAAGAGGGAGACTGACCCATTCAGGTTGCACCGAGCCGCTCTCTTGTTCTGCTCAGGCCCCACCTCCTAGCCTCAAGTCAGCTATAGCACCCCAATAATCAAATCACCTCCCAAACAAAGAGGCTTTTGGAGCCATTTTAGATCCAAACCTTAACAGTGTTTATCAATGGACAAATGAAAGAAATATATGTATACGGGAATACTCTGCATTCTTAAAAGGGAGGAAACACAGTCAGTGTGAAGGTCCTGGGGGTTGGCCCCAGTAATGGCGTAAGGGAGGGAAGAAGGAAGGGAGGGAGGGAAAAAGGAAGGGAGGGAGGGAGGGAGGGACGGAGGGAGGAATTGAGAGAGGAAGGGAGGGATGAAGAAAGGAAAGAAGGCAGGCAGGGAGGGAGGAAGGAATTTTCTTTTCTTAAAGCCTCCTCGACTTTTGGAATGGGTAGCCCTCATCTACATAGATCCTTAACTGACTACTTCCAGGGTGGAACAGTTGGGAATATTTTCATCCACCAATCTTATTCTTCTGTCTCCCTTGAGATGTTTTGATGGTCCAATAAAAATTTAAGTCTTCACGGCACCTACTTCTTTTAACCTGACTTTCTTCAGGCCCTTCAGCCTTTCCACTGGGACAGGTGATAACGCGTCTTCATCTTTGTGTTTTGTGTTGATTTATCTGTGTCTCACTGTGCGCATTTGCAGAAGTGAGCCGGAACCGGACAGCTGAGGCCTGCAGGAAGGGGAGTCCAGGGAACGTGCATAGCGGGCCGGAGGAGGCTGCAGCTCCGGCACCCCGGGGAGGAAGACAGACTCCGCTGGCCACCGACTGAGCAGTGGGCTCCCCATCTGCGAGCCCAGACTCCTGCAGACCCCTAGCATCCGAGAGCCCCTCCGCAGGCATCTGTATTTTACCGTCTTATTTCAGAGTAGCTGTCCCTTCCTTATGGATTGTGCATGTCAAATCATTTTTAGCAAAGTAATTCCTTCCCCAGTGCATACAATCGTGGCAGGACAAAACTAACCAACTACTGCTACCACTGGACAAGTGCTGAGCACTCGTCCCATCTGGGGAGAAGACTCACCCTGAAGCTTGCCCACGGTGGCCCCCAGGGGGAAAATGACCAGAAAGGATCTGTCTTAACATGAGAAGCTGCCCAGTAACAGGGTTACTTAGACTCCTGTCCTTCCAGGAGACAAATGCAAAATTCCCTTTGCAATTGAGGCTAGTCCAATTAATTCTTTGGAATGTATTTAATCTTCTAGTTTCTGGGTTTTTTCTTATCAAAGAAACTTTAACATTCTAGAAGAAATTTGCAAAAAGCTGGTGATGAAGCTAGAACTCTTCTTATGGCATTTTGCTTTTATCTTTTAATTTCTACCATAAAATTTCTATACTTCTGTATTTTATGATCCTACAATATACTTTCATAGCGAGCGTGCTGGATAATTCATAAAAGTAAACATAAAGTCTCCTGGATTCCCACCTGCAACTGGGATCACGGCTGCTCTTCTCTGACCGTGGCTCCTGGTGTCTCCTTACACGATTCTGTGTTGTTTAACACAAATGATTTTGCATCACAGGTGCCGTTTCTGTGGTGAGTACCATCTGACTGCAGTGTAGGCTTTTTGTTTGTTTCACTTTTCTCCTTTTCCTCTCATTTAACATTGCCAGTATAAATGAACTGATACCTTCTCACAGCTTCCTCTCTGTATATAATTATAAGTGTACATGCCATGTATACAACTGCATACAGATATACTGGTGTCTAAGAAAAATTGGATCCTTCCATTGCATGTTTTTATTTCTCACTTCACTTTTCATAGGTGACATCTACCCAAGTTAACCTATTTCTACATGAATTAGCATTCAGTTTTGTGACCACGTTGACATTTATTCAATCCACTTTCATGGCATTTTTATTTCCCAATTGTTGTTATTCAGTCACCAAACTATGAATATTGGGAGCAGATGATTAAAAAATAGTATACTGATAATATAATTGTATGCTTGAGTATCCCGAAAGAGTCTAGTAAAAAATTAACAAATTAGTAAGGTTATATGATGAGGAAGTGGGTACCTTACAAAACAGTTATGCAAAATCAATAGCATTTATGCTATGCATAAGGAAGTAGAGAAAAGTAATCGTGTCACAAATCAACCAGTGAAGGATCACATCAAATTACAATGGAGCTGAAACATTCCTATCACCAGTGAGGCTATAACCATTATAATACAGGAGTGCAACATATTATTTGTGTGTTTATGGTGATGCTGGTATAAACAAATCTACTGTGTTACCAGTTATGTAAAAGTATAGCACATAAAATTATGTAAAGCACATAATACTAGATGATGATAACAATAAACAACTCTGTTGCTGGTTTGTTTATCCATTCATTATACTTTTAATCATTAAAATGCATTCCTCCTAGTAATTTGAGTCATCTGCAGGAAAATGGATGGGTCTTAAAACTATTGTGCTAAGGTAAAAAAAAAAAATCAAATGTAGAAGGTCAAATATCATATGGTTTCTCTTATATGTACCCACAATGTAAATAACTGAAAACTGAAAGTAAAGGAGAGATGACTGGAAACCTGGAGGGGGAGGCTCTACAAAGGTGGAGGGGAATTGGGGAGAGGGGCAGGAAGGAGGGCTGGAGGAGACGGGGGAGTCCAAATGATTAAGATGTAGTGTGTACAAGTACCAGCCCCCCAAGATGAATGCAGTTGTGTATCAGAAACATACTACAAAAGAGATAAGTAAAATTATACCACCCTCTCCATTTATCTGGTTTTATATATTCCATCTGCCTACAAAGCTTGCAATAAATAGTAGGCTACATTATGCCAGAGCAGCCCCACACATCCTGTGTGCAAACAAACTCTGTGACAAAACCCCAGTGACACATTTCTTAGAAGGTATCGCTACCATTGAGTAATGCATAACTATAACTCATTCATGGTTTAAAAAAAAAACCTGAATGAAATAGACGCCATAGGAATAAACTTAACAAAATACAGTGTTCAATGTGACATAAGGAAACTATTGGACCTAAAAGGACACAAGAGAAGCCTTGGAAACTACAGGTAATGCAAAAAGACTGACAGCTGGAGAAGAGACAGGCAAGTTAGGGACCTCAGGACGTGAAGAATACAGGACGTGAAGAATACGGACGACGAGATCCTCAGGTTTTCTTTCTGCCTCATCTGCCCTAGACTTGGAGCTGAAGAAGCAGTGACCCACGAACAGCAATGAATGCGGGCCACACAAAGATTAAAGGCACAAACAGGAAAAGCGCACTGTGTACTGAAGGGACAGACAGAGCAGCAGCTTCCAAAGGAAAGCAGTGTCAGGTCATACAGCTCCGTGGGCACCTAGCATCACAGAAGGAGCCTCCTCCTCTCAGAGGGGCCGACTGGAGGTTCCCCCACCCCAACACCCTGATTAACAGAAGACCCTGGGCAGGGAGCCGAGCACCCCTCCTCGCCAGCAGGAACGACCACACTCCCCATGCAGGGTGGCGTTCATGTGGGAAGCCTGGCTCCCCCCTGACACCTCGCAGTGAGGAGGCATCTGCCCACTCCTCACTGGAAGCTCAGTGGAGCGTCGGGAACTTACTGCTTCTATTGGTATTGGCCCCTCGTTGGGCCTGGGGACGTGGGGGTCAGCAAAGGGAGTGCTAAAGAAGCATCTGTATCCTCTCTGGCCAGGGTGGCACAAAGCAAGGCTTAGTAAGGAGCCACGGCAGAGCCCCCCAGCTTATGCACCAATAACAGAGCCCCATCTCCCTCTTGTTCTGAGCCTGCGAGCCCGTGGGGAGAACGTGCAGTTTCCTCTCAGTTTAGCAGCAACTGTATCACACGCCCCCTTCTACTGCCAAAGCAGTGTCAAATTAAACCAATTAAAAACAGAATATTTAAAGTAGATCCAGGATCGTTTTCTTTGTTTGCTTTTGTGGTGTTGTGTTGTGTTGTGTTTTGAGATAGTGTCTTGCTATGTAGACCAGGCTGGTTTTGAACTTACTCTGTAGTTTCATCTGATCTCATGGAAATGAACCTGCCTCAGCCTGGTGAGTTTTGGCATTACAGATACGCAATGCCTGGCCCAAGATCCAGAGTCTTGTAATACAATACCCGAGATTCCCGTTTTCAGTAAAAGTCAGTTGTTACGCTGTTAGGACTTATACCTGGATGTCTCCCCAGAGCCTCAAGCCCTCACAGCGAGGCTTTTAGGAGTGACTGGATCATGCTGTGTGATACTGGACTGGTCCACTGTTTGGTAGAGCAAAGTGCTGGTACTGAAGAAGAAAGGCACGTGTGCCAACCCACAGACTTGAAGCCTAGGTCGGATACAGGAAGTCTTGCTGCTCTCTGCCTGCCCTGCCAGGGCCTCTTCTCCTGTGTGATGTCCATCTGTTGTGCCTTGGAGTCAGCTGTGATCCGAGACTTCTCAAAACTCTGAGCTAAAATAAATCTTTCCTCCCTTAATTGGTGGGTGTTGGGTATTTTGCCTCAGGAATGAGAAAGTAACAAAGGCACACACCAGGGATTAGGAAAATAACATATTAAATTCTATGAAATCAGGCAAACAGACATTTTAGAGTGACCTGGCAAAGCAGCCTCCATACAAACGCTTTAGCAAGAAATTACGGACGAAGCTTGAAAAAAGAAAATGTAAACAAAAACCAAAATCTCAGTAATGAAAGAAAAGATACAAAGAATCACCGAATGGAAATTTTAAAACAGAAAAAAATTTACTAACTGGAAGAAATAGCGCTAGGGACAGGCTGGACGGAGGAAGAGAAGGGACAGAGGAAATAAGCAGTGAGCTGGACGGATTAGTAGAAATGACCCAATCTGAACTATAGGGACAAGGTGCACTGCAAAAACCAGACATAGCCCTGGGACCTGTGGGACTATCACAAAAAAATTCCAACTCGTGTGTCATCGTAGTGTCTGAGGAAGGAGGAAGAAGGTAGGGATGGAAGAGTTTTAAAATAATGGCTAAACCAGTGTTTAAATATGAGAAGAGACATTCACCCACGGAGCCAAGAAACTGAACAAACCCTAGACAGGTTGAACAAAAACCCCACACCGAGACAAATCCTCGATGACTGTTCTCAAACTAGATACAAAGGGAGTAAAAGCATCTAAAAGCAGCAGGGGAAATGACACACTATATCCAGAGAAAAATGAATCTGAACACAATGAATTTGTCAACAGCAGATTTATGCAAAAGAATGACTATAGGAAGTTCTTTAAGCAGAAAAGAAGTGTTAAAAAAATACTTTATCTCCACACAAAGACTGCAAATGTTATATATTGAAAAAATGATTAATTTTTTAAAAAAAAAGAGTATTGGAAGGTCAAGAAAGAAGGCCGAGGGCCAGGGATCTAGCTCAGTAACTTAAGTGCCTGCCTGGCAAGTGCAGGGTCCTGAGTCTGATTCCTGGGACAAAAAAAGAAAAATAAGACAGTATTTAGTCAGCTAAAAATATGGATTAAATAAAGCTTTTATTTTCCCTTAAGTTTTCTCAATTATGTCTGACAGTTGGAACAAAATTGATTACACTCTCTAATGTAAGTAGATGAAATATTTAAGACATTTGTATGCAGAGGAAAATAAAAAGACATAAGTAAAACAGAAGTAAAAGATTTCAAGACTTCACCTAATCTGCAACAATATGAATCAAGTAGACAGTGATGGTTTGCAAGTTAATACCGACAATAACCACTAGAAAAGCTATATGAAATATTATAAAAATGGAGTGTCAAAAATTTCAATGCAATTCCACAAAATAGTGCATGAAAAATGTCCAACATGCTTAATCATGGGAGATAAGCAAATCCATATCACAATGAGACGTCCTTCCCCAGTATCGAAATGGCTAAAAGAAAGAATACTTACAACTCCAACTACTTCCAAAGATGGGGGAACCGGCCACTTACTCATGGGGGCTTCAATACTGTTTGCCAGTTTATTTGTTAAAAAGCAGAGTTGAAGGTGTAACTACTAAACAACCCAGCGGTCACACTCCAGGCGATACTGCCGTGAAAGGGAGGTTCGCATCCGCACAAAGGCTGCACACGAGCTCACGGCAACTTCACCCATTTCAGCCTCAAAGAAGAAACAACCCGCTTCTTCAAAGGGTGAGTCGTTCGCTGCGGCCCATCCACACCACGGAAGGCCGCTCTGTAATAAAGGGAAGCTCTCGCTGGTACACACCAACACCGTACGACTCTCCAGAAAATCATGAGTGAAGAAAACCAATATCAAGTATGATTCTACTTGTTTAATGTTCTCAAAACAAGACCGTCCTGCTCACAGATTGCTGAGACACTGAAGAAAATACGCAGAGACAGCTGGTGAGAAATAAGGCTTACTAAAACTTACAGCTATTACCAGGGGATGATAGGACTAAGTAATATTTACTAATATGGAGAGGTCCCTGAGAAGCACAAAGGGGTCCAACAGCACCCCCCAGAATGTCCACAAGCGGTGAGGTACTCGGTCACAGCACCACCCAGCAAACCCAAGAGGGGCGTGTACAGTACTATAGGGTATCTATATGTGACACAGCCCCGCTCTGCTACAGAGAAGGGTAGATCTGAGACCCTGGTGGGAACATAGATGCACGTGGAAAGTGTAATGTAGAGTGAAACAAACCAGAAACGCAAGCTTAAATGCCACATGGTATCTCTCACTGGAGCAAAGTACAAACGAACAGAATGATAAAGAATGAATAGAAGGGTACAAGGGGATGGATCTCTTGCAACAGGGAATTGGTCCAAGGGAAAAAGTGGGAGGAGTGAGGGAGAGGGGAAGCAGAAATAAGGAGAGTAAAGATGAACCAAGAACAGGAACCCAATAACTGCAATTAACACAAAATCATATGTCATAGCAAGAGCTAATGATCAGTAATATCAACAGGAATGAAAAATAGAATCAGGGAATTGGAAGAAGAGGAAGGGAGTTGGAGGAAAGGGGATTTACAAAAAAAAAAAAGAAACAAGCTGTGAAATGGAATGTACCTGTGACCACCCCCAAGATGACTGTAAAGTGCACGAGCTACAAACATGTGCTAATAAAATGAAAAAAGAGAAATGAAAAAGTATTGCTCAGTGGAGGGTGAGGACTTGCTTAGCAGCAGCTCTCAGCAGGTGCAGTGATGGCAGGATGGACCCTCATGCTGCTTATCACTCGGTTCCCTCACCATGTCCAGCGGCAGCTGGCTGGAACTGGACGGTAGCACTCCTCCCCCTGCCCTGCTCTGCTCTGCACCCGGTTTTTGCAGGGAGGGGATTTATAGATAGAACTCCACGATGGTGACACCATTAGCTGCACTGTCCCATCATTCGACCAGCATGCCAAGGGCTTAGCTTAGAGCTGGAAAGGCAGGTTCTGTGGGTTGTGACTACTTTGCCCGGTACCTAGGATCCTCCGGGTTATATTCCTACTCCAGTCCTGACCTCTTACAAGGTCCCATCAACCTGACAAATTCTTGGGAACACAAGAGGGCTTTTCAGGACATGGTGCTCGATGCCCTAGTGGCTCTCAGGGACCACAGAAAACAATGATAGAATGGCGCACAGGCTGGCAGTGGCCATGGAGGAGGCAGGAGATGCGGGCGGCTACGAGAGGACATGCAGGGTCCTGGTGGTGACATCGGTGGTCTGCATCTTGACTGGCTGTGACGCTGCATTACTGAATAAAACTGCTTGCATGTCTGCTATTAGCACAAATAAAGAAACTTTAAAAACAGGTGAAAGAAGGTAGCCTGCCCCTCTGATTGTCCCTGCTTTCTAGGCTTGACAAGGACTGTGGACACATGACTGTCCAGGGACCTGAATGTGGAGGGCTAAGGGGACAGTGAGACGCAGCCGAGTGCAGTGTCCCTCCTGTCCCTGTCTTCACACCACCACCGGAACCATCAACCCATTTTGGTTTTGTCTGTACAAGTGACTTGTGATGGAAAAATCCATGACACTGTGTGCTCTTTCACCTTCCATTTCCCAACCACTGCTCATGTTTTCCAGGTTTTTCCAGCCGTTTTTTAACAAATATGCATTAGCCACTTACATTTCTTTTGTTTGAATACTTGTTTGAATACTTGTTCATCCTCACTCAGTTTATGTCTACTTTGGACAAGAGCATATCACATATTAGGGATATTAACCTTATGCTATCTCTAAAATATTTAACTATTGTATCAGTCAGGGTTGGCTAGAGAAAGATATAACACAAGAACACACAAGAACACAAGATATAACACACATGTATAAGAAATTACAAGAAGGACTTACAATGGTCAGCCACAAGGTTGGATGAGGGAGTGCACATTGGGCATCTGAAGGCACAGCCCAAGATCTGGAGCTCACTGCAGTGTCCCGTGCAAGTCTGTATCAGGAGGCCAATGGGTCTGCGACGGAAGGCTGAAGAGTCTATGAGGAAAACGGAACAGTCCCAGGAGGAAGCCGGACAGTCTGTGTCAGAAGCCAGGAGACGAAGCCCAAGGAAGACCTGAGCTCCTCCAAAGAACTAGAAATCAGTCCCTCCTCATTTCTCTTTCATTGTACCCAGGCTACTCCCCTGGGGCAGGTGTAGCGCTCACACCATCTCCCGGCCCTCCTCTTGCACAGGCTGAGGATGTTTACAAAGCAAGGACCCGGCCCCTTTGCTGAGTCACTATACTAAACTCCTAAACTTCTCAAATGGACACAATGGAAGCATCCTAGAATGGTAACAGGCGTGTCCTCTGCGCCCCAGGACTTAGTCAAGCTTCTGGGCTTCTCAGGCTGGCACGATGCATAAACCATGGCAACTATGTGTGTGGAGGTTTTGCTGTTTAGGGACTCTGATGACATATTGTCAAATCTGCAACTGTACCTCCTCATAGCTACCGGTTCCTGTGTCTGGATACTAAAGAATACCTGTCCTGCCACCAAACTGTTAAACTGCTTTCCATTTTTATTATTCCTTACAGATTTCCACGTAGTACTTTTCCATTATATGTAATCAAATACTCGGTGAAGTCGAGCTATAATTTTATCTTTTAAAAATTGTCTAAAGTCATTTGTCATAGAATAGAGAAATATTTAACCCCTGCTTATTTTTTTTAGGTTCTCTCCTTGTTATTTTTTGGTGTTTTATTTCTGTGTGTTTGCGGTGTATGATGTTCACACACTGTGTGTGGAGCTGGTTGTGTAATAACTCACCCCATTCCTCTTTTAGCTCCTCCCTCAGTCACTGATTTTCAATGCCACCCTTTTCCACATTAGCACCCAGTATAACTAAGAGTCTCTGTCGTGTCTTCCACTCTGTTGGTTTTTCTTCCTTTCCATGGGCAATATCAACTGCCCACTTCCTGCAGCGCTAGTGTCATTAGGGTTCCTAGTGGGGAAATAGCATCCCACCCGCGTTTACCGTCACCAGGTGCCTCCTCCTGTCATCTCCCCCCCCCCATATTGAACCTCTGTTTCACTCTGTTCTCTAACGAGCAGTTTCCATGTCACTGCCTTCTTTAGAAAAGTCCCAGAGCCCTTGGTCTGGTGCAAGTTACATTTGGGTTTGGACCTCTGCCTGGGCATATCCTTCCTGTTTGTATTGAGCAACTTGCTTTACCGACGTGGGTGTTGTGGGTTTTTGTCTCGCTTACCTTAATGAAATGGAAAACATAAAAGCACTTAAGTCATATTACTTGCAAAAATTAAGAGAGTGCATTTAACACGTTTAGCATAGTGACGTGTGGTAGTCACTCAACAAGTATTGACTCCTCGTAATATTACTATTACGTGTAGTGCTACTTCCTTAGTTATCAATCTCTCCTTGCTTCTGTTTCTATAATTCTTAATGCTATATTTGTGCATTAATATTCTGCCTTGAAGTACTTTGCTTTTTAAACACATCATCTCACATTAGACCTTAAGCCTTTTCTTACTTTTTCAACAATCAAAACAACAGCTTAGTAATTAATAAAGTAAACTAATTGATAACCTGGCTAACAATTTCCTTACGTAGTCATGGCTTAAACGATAGGGAAAATATATTGCAGCTATTCTCACAAACCGTACCATGCTCAGCTCAGAATGCCTTATGTCTGGTCACCAGAATGTGTGCAGGTTTTTCTCATATACACAGTGAAATTCTGTTATTCAATTCAGTGCCAACACTATCACCCAGGAGATGGACCAAGATCCACTTACATTAGGGGTTCAGTCCCACAAGACTGCCGCTGGACATGTCAGTTGCAAGTCTGGGCCTCCAGCACTTCTAACCACCTGCTTGAAATTGGGGTTTCCACGCCCCACCCCTCAGCGCTCAGGGACAGCCTTCGTGGTTGCTCACCCATTTTTCATAAAAGACACCGCAGAGGCTATAGAGGAACAGCCAGATGGACGAGCCACAGAGGGCAAGGCGTGTGGGGAGAGGCCAGCGAGCGGTGCCCTCTGCAAGTGGGTGCACCAGCTCCGGTGACTCCACTCGCTCAGCCCTGCAAGGTCTCTAGGCCTTATTCTTTGCAATTGTGTGGAGGCTTCATTACATGCTCAACTGATTGCATCATTGATAATTGGTCATCAATTCAACCTTTAACCCCTCCTGCTTCCCGGAGGTTAGGGGGTGAGCCTTAAACTTCTAATTCTCCAGCGACATGGTCTGTTCCCCTGGCCACCAGCCCCACCTTAAGCCTTTCCCAGAGTCCACCAAGAGTGGCTTCATGAGAAAAGGACCTGTCCCTATCATGCGGGAGAATCCAAGGGACTTCGCATGGCTGCATCAGATGATCCTAATACTCAGGAAATTACGCAGCTCTTGGAAGCTCTAGGTGAGGAACTGGGACTGAAAACCAAATATTAGAAAGATTTCTTAGTCCTCCCATTATACGGAATTGAGAAGCTCTATGTTAGTAACTGAGGACAGAAACCAAAGTATGTGTGTCTTAATTATCTCACACTAGGTAATGATTAACTTTGTGCGCCTTAGGGAAATATACTTGGTTATTATGAGGTACAGTTCATTTCGCCTCCTGGTAATTGCCTTAAACATAACCACGTCCCAGAATCTAGCACCCCTGAGGCCATAGAGGGAGGACATCAAAAGTCTCCAAAAGATAAGAACTCTAGGAAGTAAAAAGAAATACGAGAAAATGAGATACGGGGGAGAAGGAAGGAGAGAGAAGCACAAAGCGCAGGCTAAGAGGAAGGGATAAGGATGTAGAGTGACACAGAGACCCTCTCGGCCCGAGCACTGGCTTCGGCTTCCCCAGATGGTCCACACCTGCGAGATGACACACACAGATGCCTCACCTACCCAGCATCACACCACTATTTACGAATTTCCCTTGGGTCCCAGCTGCAACAAAAGCCCAAGAACAAGCAACAGATAATTACTGCCCAGTTCTTCTACTGATCCACGTGTGCCAGAATTCTCTTCCACCTTTGTGCTTTGTCTGCGCACTCACATTTTCTGAGCAGTTCCTGGGACCTGGGGTGGAGCTGGACTCCAAAGACTCCAAGTAGAATTTTTAAAAGCCCTTTCGGAGCTTCTTGACTACCCCCGGCACAGTAGCCACAAAGTGCTAGTGATCTCTTCGAAGCAAAGATAAGAACCTCATGGTTTTCAAACAAAGATAAATTCAATGCCTGAATATTTTACTGGAAATTACTGTGGTGGATTAACTAACGGTCAACTGAGTCAGCGTGGTGCTGGGCATGGAAGGAAGGCCCACCTGAGGAGTGTTGCCAAAAAGAGAGCTGCAGGGGGAGACGGTGCTGTGGATTTTGAAGCTTGTCACCCTGGCCTTTTGATATGGACTCAGCTGTTCTCACTGTGGGAGGAGCTCGGGTCCTCGCTGTCACTGAGGATGGCTGCAGTTCTCTTTGGGGGAGTCCTGGTCCTTACCTTGAGGGTCACTTCCTGGCTCCAGTGCTGACCCCTCGCCGGCTGGCACAGACCCTTCACTCCGCTGGTGCAGACTTTCTAGCTTCCAGCACTGGCCTTTGATACAGACTTGATACAGGCTTGGGTGAGACATGGTCATCGGTTCCAGGCCGTGACAGTTGACTTGTGGAGGACAGTGCTATGGACTCTAGGTCTTCAGCTGGACTCATGCAGGACGCTGCCGTGGGCTCCAGGCCCTCATCTGGATTCCATGGGTCCCTAGTGTGTGGACAGATCTCTTGCACCCTTCTGCATTTGACCATTTGGGTGAATGTTATAAAATAATCCTATGAATGATGTGTCCTATGTTAAATCCTTTCCATTATAAACTCTGACTACAACAATTACGTAACTAGTAAAGTCAATAGATAAAGAATAGATTTTGAGGAAATATTTACTACACAGATATCTGATAAAGGGGTAATGATTATCCAAACGTTTTGTAAATTTATCACAGACAATTACTCAATGGAAGCACAAATTAAAAAAATAAGAAAACTCATAGAAGAGGAAATCTAAGTAATCAGTTCATGTGTTAACATGCTTGACCTCACTGGAGAAAAAGGAAATGCAAGTTAAAATAGCAGTGTCTCTAGGAACGAGGCGTCACGGGTCCAGTTTAGTTCAACAGTGTTGTTTGGTTTGGTTTTGGGAGAGCTCTTCTACAGGCTCTGGGGAATGTGGGGCTCTGGTCTGTCCCAGCAAGGCCTTGCAGTGACAGTCTCAGCCAGATCCCCTGCCATCTCCCTGGAGAGATAGGTCTGGGCAAATTGGCCTCCGTGTATGATGGGGCTCGCTGCCCTCTGATCCCCAGAGTATCCAGGTGCTGCCTTACATCTGCCTCAGAGAAGGGTGACCCACATTCGAGGAAAGCCCTTCGCCTGGCAGCAGCATCTGTGTAGGGAGTGACTGAGGCGATCAGTGCGACCCCACACCCCGCCTCATCTTTCCGGCACCACAGCCTACCTGTCTGAGCACAGGACCTGCTTTTCCAAGCTCGCAAGGCTGGAGGTTTTCATTCCCTCCCCCTGGTGAGGACTGCAGGCTGCAGGCTTCATGGGGAAGAGCCTCCCTCGGTCCTTCCTGTCTGCGCCTCTCTGCTTTGCCTGGGTCGGTTCCAAAGGAAACACGTCAGTCCTTCTGCAGGTCCTCGTGGAGCTGGTCTCCAAGTCCCTCTCTCCAGTTCTCCCACCTGGCAGTGTCCTTGCTCTTGTGCAGTCCACTCCTCTAGAATCTGGCCTGTCCACCTGATTCTGCCTCAACCTGTAGAATCAATTGAAGTGCCACTGTGAATTCTGAAGCTGAGTTCTAAGGAAGCTCTCAGCTCCCACCTGGGCCTCTTGGAAGGTCTGAGACACCAGCTGTTCAGGTCCAGCCACCGTGCTTTGGAGCTTCCATGGAAAGCACTCTGGCTCGAGCCTCACAGAGGCCCACAGCGCAATGAGCGTCAATGTCAGGCCCGGTGGAGAGCTGACTGTCCAACCTAGCTGGACAGCAACATGATGGTCCCCATGCCCTGTAAGAACGATCATAACCCACAGGACCTCAAAGAGTCATTAATAGGTCTGCGTTTCACGCTCCTCGGCGTTTCGTTATGTGGAAGTCTTACTGAAGGCTGGGAGCAGTGGCCATACCCATCCTAACTTTTTCCAAGTTTCCTAACGCTATCACCTTGAAGGATGACTGGTCTAAATTTCAAAAACCAGCGAAAGACACTGGAGCCAGGTAATGGTTCAATGATTGTGTGAACTTGAGAAATTTAGAAGTTTAACTAAATGAGCTCAGCAATTTCACAGCCTGGGGTTGTAGAGGTCCTACCCTAGGGTGACTCATGGCCTGGAAGGTGTAGAGGGGAAATGAGGAAAGATGGATTTGCTTCTGCTCTTCAAAGGAGCTCCAACCTTCACCTTCAGCTTGCTCATTCTCTCCTGGCTTCTAGTGCAGACCCTTAGGCCTGCTCTTGGGGTCCTTCAGCCTTCCACAGCAGACTCTTCACCCTTCCGTTGCAGACAGACTGACACAGGCTCGCATGGGCCACTGTAGTGAGCTCCAGACCTTGGACTGAACCCTTCTGTCTCTAGCGGTCTCTAGCGTGCAGACACCCTCGGCATGCTTGCTTGTCCAACTCTGCGGCTGACTGTCATGAGCCAACCTTGTATTTTCTTATATGTTTGTGTATCTTGTGTTGTACCTGTTCCTATAGTAAAAACTGATTAACGCACGCTAGTTGGTGCATTACAGAATGAGGTGCAGTGCTGATGTCTGCCTGAAGTAGGTAGCGTCCTCTCACTGCCCTTCTCCGAGGACCAACTCTGTCAGCTCCATGCCCCTCAGGCTCTGCTCCTATTACCTGATCCAAATTTTGCATTTTTCTTGCCGTTTTTCAGCTGGAAGGGAGAGAAAGCCCACCTCAAATTGGAGCTTAGGCAATAGACGAAAATGCACTGAATCATTTTATTTAAAGCAGCAGACAGAACTTGGATCAAGACTTCCGAGATGCTGCTGCTGCTTCTTATGGATCTGTTCCCCTTCAGCTCTTCCTATGCCCTTTCAGTGCTACATTTCAGAATTTCACGTCTGTTTTTAGCAGCTCCGAGAATCGCATTGTAGAATAGTTATATCTAGATTTCAGTCTTGGCTCAGTCACTTAATAGCTGTGTGACCTTGATCACACTCAATTACTCTGGCTTTGATTTCTTCCTCTGTACAATGGGGACAATATTGGCCTCTGTCCTATAGGGTTGTTGTATTGAATTAAGAAATGTATGGAAAGCACTTAGACTTGTGTGCATTCAAAAATAAGAGCTCTACAAGTACTATTGCTGTTTCCATTAATATTAATCACAGCAGCAGTGGGTAACAAGAGTAGTACTCCTGCTATCCAAGCACAGCACAAACAAGTGAATCTCTACCCCAGTCTTCCCTGGGGGTCCCTGGCTCTCATCCTGTTCCCTGAACCATTACAGGTCCCCAAAGAAAGGATGTACTGATTGGCTCAAGGTGTGAGAGCACACACCTGGAGCCAGGATAGGCTCAGTGATACAAGGCTGGGAAACAGGGACCTCTGGCAGGAAAGAGCAAAGAGGAATGGGTTTGATCGCAAGAGTGATGGACACCACCCAGGAAGGACAATTCTCAGTTCTCAGTCATCCTACCATACTGCTGTGTCCAGTGTGGGACCAACACCTACCTTCCCCCAAAGACCGAGCAATACCACACAGAGCTTGCTCCATCTAGTTTGGGGTGAGAGATGTGGCCACACTCCTCTGAGCATCTATGTCTCATGTACTGACCATTCTTAGCAAAGGCCAGTCATCAGCAGAGCAGCGGAAAAACTCTTAGCTGGCTTCTCCCTACACCAGAACTGTCCCCCGACCCTGTGCTGGTAGAGAGACTGCTGGGACCACACCGAGCCCTGCATGGGCCCATCCTTCTGGGCTAGAAAAGATGGTACCGAAGCACTAACTTCTCCATGACCCGGGCCTCACGTCTGCCCAGATCAAGGTTGCCATCCTCCTGGAGGGTCCAGATGGGTCTGTGCTTCGCTGAGCAACTTGGTTCACAAAATGCATAGCCCATAAATCTCCTCCCTACTGAGTGACGGGGAAATGCCACACTATAGATGATACATGTTGTTTCCCTGGTCTCAATAAAATATTTGTCTCTCTTGTACATAATTAATTGTTAATTGAAAGCGTGATGAATTATAGCTGCCTGTAATTAATTTACTAAGAGACTTCTGTGAAATATGACTGTGAGTCTTTCTCCAGACATTCTGTTGAGGAAAGCAGGACAGAGTTGGATCCCACGCCACCTCTTCAGTGGGCCGCGGTGTGTCAAATGCTGCGGATTGGGAGGGCCGGGGGAGGCATGGACGGTAGCAGAATGAAAGGGCAGCCCGCGTGGGGGCAGTGCCTGGAGTCTGCGTGACCCGTCTCCCTGCATAGGGGCAGTGGCTCCCCAGCTCCCAAGAGTGAAGCCATCCACACAGGCAGGCCCACGCGGGCCCTGGGAAGGAGCAGAGGATTCAGCTTGGGTCCCACGCAGGTTATTTTCACGCTAGAGAAAGAGGTGGTCTGCAAGCCCAGGTTAGGTCCGATCTTTGGTTGGGGTGGGGGAGGGGATTACCAATCGGTTGTGAATGATCTATGGATCGGACAGGGCTCCCTGCTGGTCCAGATGACTACCGAGACTGAAACTCGGAGTGTCTCGTGGGTTTATTTTATAAGTTATCCATCACCAAGGACTCCCAGAGAAGCCAGTGTACTCTGCGGTAGACATTCCAGCCAGACAACTGCTCACCGCTGGCAGGACAACCTGTGGCCACAGAGACCCACTCCCCACTCCCGCTACTGTGGTTGCCCTCACAAATTCCAAACAGGAACTGTGCCAAGAAGCAAGCAGAACTGGTCTTCACCACGTTTTATCAATAATGTGTCACTAAAGTTTCCTTTGATTTTTCAGATTATTGGTATCTTTCCTTTTCCTCCTCTTGCTTGTGTGTTGACTGTTCTCAAGCTCATGAAGCGTCTCACAGGGTCAGCTCCACTCAGGAGCCGCCTCCTCGCTGGGCTCACCCTCCTGTCTCACACCCTCCCCTGCTCTACCCTGAGGCTCTTTCTGGTCCCCACATCATCCCCCCCCTGAAAACCCCTCCCCACCAAAGACAGCCCTCCCAACCCCCCTGCCCTCCTCAGCCTTCCATCTCCCTGTCTTTTGCTCATCTTTGCATCCCAACACTTCATTTCCCATCTTCCCTTCATCTTCCAGCCCCCCTGCCTGGACAGCCTTCCCCATTCCTGTCCTCTTCCTGTCCTTATGGTGCCCCACACACCTTTGTACTCCTGCCTGTCCTCCTCTCTACTCTTCCTCCAGACCTCTGCTGTCCAGGGAGGAATCACAGCCACCTTGGTTTCATTACTTCACCTCTCCTGGAGCGATTTTACCTTTGTCTTCGTAGACACAGAGACTCTGTAGACACAGAGACTGAGTGGACATAGAGACTCAGTACATATAGAGACTCAGTAGACATAGAGACTTAGTAGACATAGAGACTAAGTAGATATAGACTTCGTGGACATAGAGACTCAGTAGACATAGAGACTCAGTAGACATAGAGACATAAGACATAGAGACTCAAGACATAGAGACTCAGTAGACATAGAGAATTAGTAGACATAGAGACTCAGTACACATAGAGACTCAGTAGACATAGAGACTCAGTACACATAGATACTCGGAGATCAGGAGATAGCTTCCATCACTCCCATCATGGGGACCACATAAGTGGGCAAATAGCATTTTTACTTTTGAGGGAGTGATGTGTAGCATCTGAGCACAGAAGTAAAAGCCCACTTGTGCCTGCCCGATCAGGTTTCATCTCTCCAGGGGACCCCAAGGATGTTTGAGAGGCAGATGAGATGCTGGTCATCAGTCACTATCATGACAGTCCTTAGAGCTTCCCTGGAGGAGAACATGAACCCAGGCCACCCTTCCTAGTGAGGGATGACTTAAGGGATCTCTATTTGTCTTATTTTGAGAGGAACCCATTCCACCTTTACCATCTTCCTAAGCAGAGAAGCCTCTTACTTGTTGACAATCAGCATTCACACAAACCACAAGAGCTATGATATTTATACCATGCGAAAGTGCAGAGAAAAATGTAAGCAAGATGCATCGGAGCCAGGTGGATTGAAAGGAGAGATGATACATGGACTTTAAAGATTCTGGTTTAAAATGATGGTCGGAGGGCCTGGGATATAGCTCAGTGGCACAGCTCCTGCCTGGTAAGTGTGAGGTTGTGATTTTGATCCCTGATACCAAAAAATAAAAATAAAATAAAATGACGGCTGGCAGCAGTTCCCAGAACAGCCTCTCTCAACCTTTCATGAAAATACAGATGAAACAGGGAAACAAGAAAATGCTGCGTGGTGAATCAACTCACACACCTGCCAGACACTGAGAATAAGGGATCCTAATTTTGACGTAGCTGATTTGAAAAAATCCTACTAAGGGTTTCAGCAAAGGGAAACTGCTCTTTAGTGTTATAAAACAGAGACCACCTTTAAAATGCAGGGGAGAAAAATGAATGCTTTCTCCATCATTTGTCTCTTGGTTCAGGGACCTGAAGAGAATCAGAAAACTGGGAAACAATCCAACTCTTTGCACAGAAAATGGTGCTCTGTAAAATAGGCTGAACACTGATCCAACATTCCTTCAGCCAGATAGGTCCTTTTAACATAGAGTAAAACATACAAAGTCCAAGGAAACGCTGAAGCCTAATTGTGGTAAAGGAAACCTGTGTTGCTGGCGTGCTCTGGGGAGTGTAGTACCCATAAATGAGTGCTGCAGAGAAGGGCAAGAATCCAAAGGTTAGTATCAAAGTCATCTTCAACTCTGACTGCTGAAATTGCAGATTTTATTACTTCATTGTAGAAGATCTTGGGAGTCCGTTAAGTAGAAAAAAGAAATACCAGATGAAAGGACTGATGTGAGCACCTCAGTCTCATTCCAGGCCTAGGCTGGAGGAAAGGATTTGGGATCCAGTCACTGCCCAGCACTACCCACTTGACCAGCCAGCAAGCCCTCCGTGCTCACCAGAGCTGTTACTGTTAATGCCACCTAAGCTGACGGATCACATGGAAATGTTAAGATCCCAGGGTCCACTGTCACCGACTTCCCTCAGACTCTGCTCCTGAGAATGTAACACTGGTGACCCGTGGTGTTCACACCTCCCCCGTGTGACATATGCCTCCAGCACGTGTGTCTCCTCCTCACCGCACACACAGTAGAATTTGTCTCTGCCCCACTGAAGCCAGAGGGTGTTGTTGGGCAGACCGAGGGGAGGGACCCTTTTGCCATCTCAGAGGCTGTCTCTTAGACAAAGAGCGTGAGCACTGCAATGCCCCTCTCCCACTTGGTCCAGGCGCCGGCCGAAAGGAAGGACATCATGCCTGGTCTCACGTACTGTCTTCTCTGGTCTCAACAGCAAAAGAACTTGCATGAAACTCTGTAGGCAATGAGGAAGAAATTAAACTGAAGTACGTGTCATTAAACTCTGTAACCCTGTCCCAGCAGGGTGACCAGCCCTGGGGAGACAAAAGAATCTTTATTCAGGAACCCAGTTTTTCCCAAACCAGGGGGCAGAGTACTACTCTTACAGTCAGGAAGGAGGGTGGCACCAAGGGGGTAGCTCAGTAGACAGCTGGAGAAAGAAGGGAGGCCAGCCTCGGAGCCTACAGTCTGGGCTAGATATGAGGCGTCAGGCAGCCCAGGGGACAGCTGGGGGCACAAAGGAGGGCTCAGCTGGGAGACCCCTCTCTGAGACTGCACCCGCCTTCTGACCAGGACCAGGGTGACCACATACAAACACAATGGGAAAAGGTAACCAGGTGCCCAGCTTACACCACCAAGTGGTCTTCTGCAAGCCTCAGCCAACCCTAATCAGATCACCATGTCACTGACCGTGCAGGTTTGGCCCCTGTGGGCTTCGCATGCCTTCACAGCTCACCCAAGAGCCAATAAAGGCTCAAAACTCCAGCACCTGTGCAGAGGACCTGGGTCAAGCCACTCATCTGCCGGAGTCAAACATCAGGCCAAATCCTCGGTCCTCCCCAAACCCTAAAGTTTAAAACCTCAGCACCTGCCCCCCTTGCTGCCTGAGCTCTTCTCAGGGTCCTGCTCCCACCCTGTGGGGTGCATCTTGTTTCTCTGTCAAATAAACCACTGATCTAGCTGTAACTCTTGAGTGTCCTGCTCCATTCTATGGGAAGACACTGCCCTACCCCCCAACAGAGAAACCACCTGGGCAGCAGCAGGGAAGAGGTGCCTCAGATCTTGGAGGAGCAGTGTGATCCCACGTGGGGTGCCTTCCGGCATAGGGGAGCCAAGCAGAACCCCAGGAGGAAAGGAAGCAGGAAGTTGGGGGCTACTTTAGCACAACAGTAAGAGTTGCTCCCCCTCACTCCCCATAAAGGCGTGCACATGGGAAACTGATGGCACTGAGATGGGGTCTATTTCTCCTAGAATTGGATGAGAGGAGCTCTAGGTCCCATGCTCCTTGGTAGTAGAAAATTTTGGTCTGGAGGCCAGAATTGCACAACCCAAACCCCATCTCACTGCACACATAAGGCAGTAGGGGTGCCGGGAACCTGGCAGGGTCAAACTAGAGATAGCTGTGCCTCAGACCCAGCTCCAGCCACTCCGCTGCCAGATCCCTGTCCCTCAGAATGCTCTGACTTGATGCCAGGCCACTTGGATGTTTGGAACTGTCACCCATATTGTTTCAGGCTGCTGCGTTAGTTAGAAGTATTACAGGCAGTGAGGCAGGGCTGGGCAGGAGCCAGTGCAGAAGCCCAGATACCTGGCAACTATGGGGGAGACAGACACCTCCTGCTGTGGGCCAGGCCTCAAAACAAAAGATCCAATGAATGCTAAGGGATGATATTCTAAATGGTTCCCTGTAACCCTAAAGAAGTCAAGAGTCACCATCCCAACCCCCTACAGGAAGAGTCACTGTTCCCTATGAATGCCTGCTATGTGACTCACTTCCCCAATTGTCCCCAATTTAATCAGCTTTACCTCAACTATTAATCTTATTGGCTAACCATAGTTCTGTCCCACCTTATGCCCCTCTGCCTTGTGAGTTCCCAGTTTTCCCCACCTTGAACCTGTCTCACTCCATGATTTTACTCTATAAAAGTCTCCAGAAAAGACAGAGTCTCTGGCAACTCACTCGGGACCCCTTCTGTCTCTCTCAGACAGAAGCTTTCTTTCTCTCAGTAAATATATTTTGCTCTTAACCTCTGTTGTTCCTAAAAATCATTCTTCAATTTTAGAGAACACCAGCTCGTACCAGAAATAGTAGGTCGGGAGTTTCACGCCTCTATATCAATATCACAGAGGTCAATCAAATACAGTGGTTCTCAGTCATGAGTATTAGAATCACTCACAGAACTATTTGAAAAAATCTCCAGGCCAATTAAAGAGCAATTAAGTTAGAATCTCTGAAGCTGAGACCCAGACATCATTATTTTATAAAGTTCCCTAGAGGGGGCCCTTGTGATGGGGGGGGGGGACGAAGCACTCCAGCCTCCCTTTCTCCCAGCCACCTCTTTGTTCCTCTATCCCTCGCTGTACCAGCTGTTCCTAGGCAGCTTCTACGGAACAAAATACCCTGAAGAGTAAATTTCTGAAGTTTGGATCCTAAGAGCTGCTTAACCTGCAGTCCTATATTATTTTCCCTCATTACTATTCCATGGTATCAGCCCACATTACTGCTCCATGTTATTACGAATTCTAAGTGCACACAGCCTATTTCATTTTTTTGTGGCTTGAGGAATTCATCTGAAAAACACAGCCTGAATGTGGGGGGCGGGGATATTCTTCTGGTTTTGCCTTAGTTATCTTGGGAGAACAACTAAGTTTGTGCCACTGGAAACCTGAAAAAGGAAAGCAACTAGGGTAATTTGAGTGAATTGGAGATATGACAAAATTAATTAAGGCTGTGTAGGTTGTAATTTACCAATCTGTCAAAAATTCCTTGAAGAATAATTTAAACTGTAGTTAGCCAGAACTGTAACTAGGTACTAGAAATTCTGTTTTTATTATTTTAATATTTTCTCCTGGCTTTTAAGCATCTTAATTTGTCACATTCTACAGTTTGGTAGGCCTTTCCCAGGGATATTTCAGGCACGTATAGTGAGATCAGTAAATCTCAAAGAGTAGTTTTCTCCCCCTGTTTACGCAAGTCTGTCTAGAGGTGTGGTCAAAAGAACCATGGCCCTTCTCCCAAAGGACACCCACACCCTAATCCTGAAGCCTGTGTCTGCACTTCTACACTGCCCAAGGGCTTGGCACTGGTGATTAGGGTGAGGGTCTTGAGATGGGCAGATTAGCCTGGATGTGTGGCCAGATCTAATCTCAAGAGTCTTTCAAAGTGGGAAACAAAGAAAGAGGAGATGTCTGAAGGATAACATGGCAATGCATCTTTAGATCCGGAGCAATTGGACCACACACTTCAGAGGCCGACGGCTGCCCACAGTTTACACAGCCAGCAAGAAAACAGGGAGTCAAGTTTCCAAACTGCAAAGCATGGAATTCTGCCCACAGCTGGACGAACAGAGAAATGGAGCCTTTCCCATCGCATCGGGAAAAGAGCATAGCCTTGTGGACACTTTGCTGTGACCCAGTACCTGTGTTTAACTTCCGACGTACAGAGTTGTATACAGAATTTATGTTGGCTAAGCAGTTAATTCCATGACAATTTGTCACCATGATAATAAAAGACTAATACAAGAGGACAAGCTAAGGTAGTTTGCAAATTTGTATAAACCCTGACTGGAATGCCGACAAAGGGAACGTCAAAGTTAATGTTGAAGACTGCATTTCTATTTCCCCATCTCCTCCACATACGACCCTAAGGACACAGAAGGTCTTCACTGATTGGAAAAATAATAAAATAAAATTCTGAGATTCTTATCAAAGCCAGGACAGGGAAGTTAGCATCAGCTCATAATGGTAACAGGGAGGTAAAATGTCCCTCCTTTCCCTTCAGTTGTATTTCTCTCCCCTGAGGCACATAGACAAGGGCAGAGAATGGGTTTGTGCAAGGTCAGGGTCCTGTGCTGGTCAGTACCTGCACCCCTGTGGGACCTGCAGGGATGTCCTTGCAGTGTGGCACAAATATCAGCAAAGAGTATCCTGGAAACTGAAGGAGGACAGAGGAGCCAGTATTCATTTATGAATTAGCATATTTGTTCTGCAAAAATTCAGGTACTATACAAGGTGCCTGATGTATAATGTCTTCCTTAGTCTTCACAACAATGCCAAAACTCCAGGATTCTCATGTCCATTCTGCTGTAAAAGAATCAAGGCTTCCTGAGATTCAGGAATTTTCTAAAGGCCACATCCTTAATCTGCATGCTCAAAATACATTTTGAGCATGTGATTTTCACCTGTGTAAGCAGACAGTGTCCCATCCAATTCACTATTATGAAGTGAGCAACGCTATTCAGTGGTACCTGCTGCGTGCCCAGCAGGTATTCATGTTTCCCCTGCTCTTCAGCCTCACAGTAATTGCATTAAGTAGGCAGTCTCTCTATTTTCTGAATGGAGAAACTAAAATGCAGAAAGGTTAAGGCACTTTCCCCAAGTCAAGGAAGTAATAAATAGCAAAGCCAGAGTTTCCACCCTTGCCCGTCTGAGCCAAATGCACATTATCTCAGGATTCCTCACGGTGAGGCCCCTGTGAGTCTCCGTGGTGTAGGTTTCCTCCCTCCCTGGAACCCTTTGAGATGGGGACACCTGACAGTTTTGAAAGCAGTTGCCTATATCTCCCACTGTGACCTGTGAGGTCTTACCCGGAAAGACTGACGCAATCAAGATTCCTTCATAGCATAGCTTCCAAAGGATGCATGGGGGCCAGTAGTGGGAGTTGTGCCCTTGAAATCTGTGTGGAGAGCTGTTGAGAGAAAAACAAGCGGATCAATCCATTAGGTAACTCAAGTAGTCATTGTGCAGACCGACCTGGGCTGATGGACCTTCCGACCGAGTGGATGCAAACTCTAGCAGTGTAATCCATGCTTCACGGCTGCATACTGCAGATGTTGTGTAATTTCTTTGAATACAAGGAAAATATTATGTGATTGCATAAAACATGTAACATTCTGTTTCCAGAACCAAGAGTTCTCCTTGCCAGCTACTAAGATCTGCTAATTGATACACTGTGGTTTTTGGCCAGTCAGTGTCTTATTTCCATAATGTCAGTTGGTGATTGAGTACATTTTATTTTTTATGGTTTGCTTGCACTGCTCACTCTGGGTGTGGAGCCAATTCATCCGCCAGAGCGTTCAGCATGAATTGTAGGAACCCAAGCTGTGGCGTTTCAGCTGCTGCGTAGATTTCGGAGCGAGAGGCCAATTATTTCATATTAATTTTGCTCTATTTTCCTGTTCCTGTTTTTCAATATAAAAACAATCTGTAGAATACAACTGGATTCAACTCAGAAGCAGACTCCTAAACAGCAACACTTTAGCACAAGAACACAGGAGGGGGTCACCATGTGAGCAGAACAGGAGAGCCCTTCCTCAGGTCAAGCCGCAGGTTCAGTGGCCAGCGACTAGCAAGGGTCACAGGTTGCCCCTGATGCCAGAAATTGGAAATTGTCCTGGCAAGTTTATCTGCTCATCTACCGATGAGCTACGGTATTAGTCTAATCCCAGAAGCCACTGTCTGTGCTTGAGGATTAACTAGATCTGATGATCTCAAAAGCATGGGCATTTTCCCTCAAATTTCCCAATTTGGGTACTCCGATTATTCCTTTTTGAAGGACACAGGATAATCAGACAAAGAGAACAATCACCCACTGAGCTAGCAGTTTTAAAAATATTATTCTAACTATGATGAGGTTTATGGGAGTAATGAAAGCTCCGGTCTTCTCAAACTTAAGGTTTATCGTCAAGGCAATGAGCATGATGATGCTGCCTCTGGGTGCGCAGGTGTAGCCATATTATCAGCATGCCCTGGAGTGAAAGTCATGGCCAATGAAAGTGACATTTTGGGTTGCACTGAGTGCAATTTGTAGCATATTCATTTTTTTTTTTTTTTGGTATGATAACCTTGGCTTGCCCTAATGGTTTAGAAAATAAATCTTCATTCTGTCTCCTGAAGATCAGACACCCATATGTTAGTTCGTCACAGTGGTTGTTGGAAGGGATGATTTAACAAAAAGTCATTCTTGGCTAGAGGGGACTCCCCAACTGCAGAGAAGCAGAATGGATTGCATCTTGGAAAACACAGAAGTTGGAAAGCACTCAGCACCCAGCTAGAGCAGAGCTCAGCCTCGGAAGGGCTCGGTGCAGTGAGGTAGCAGCAGGTGCTGGAGAGGGGCGGGAAGCTGCCAGGCACGGAGGACAGGAGCCAGAGATGCACAGTGGCATCCAGAGGTGTGTTGGCTGCAGTTGCCAATGAGTGCACAGCAAAGGAGAAAGGGCAGGCCTTCCTGCATGCTGGACAACAGTGGCCAGAACCGGAGAGAGAGTTTTGAAGCCCTGTCCCTTTCCAGAACTTAAGTTGTTGAGGATAGGTAGGGAACAGGCTGAGGGCCTCTTGTACCCCAAATTAGAGGAAGCCATGAGGAGACAGATACTGGTTTTGTCTCCATAGAACTCAGTCTCTCTTCTGATGATAGCACTGGTATTTGATTTTGTGAATTCACCCTTGCTGTCTTCCTTTCAGTGTATTGGCTAGGCTGATATCAAGTCCAGTCCAAGGACGGGCATGGAGCCCCACTTCATACAGTCATGATGTCAAATTCTCTGGAAAAAATTTGGTGCAGAGGAGCATGATAAGCCATGAGCAGACCCTGTTAGTGGGAAGGCTGTGAGTAGATAAAAGTAGAAACTTTCAGATTCTTCCATTGGTACACGAAAGGGAGGTTGTCTGATTTAGTGCTGGTAGAAAAAAATTTTTTTCGAAGTCCAAGTTTGTATATTCAGATCATTATCTGTCACATAACACAATCACTGCTTTGGATCACAGTAATTATTTTATTATGGAAGTAGATGAGGTGTGGTAAGTGAAAGACACCGGGTGTTCTGACCTGGTGAATAATTCCACTGGCCTTAATTCTGTGCCAGTCAAGAAAGACAGTGGGGAGCCCCATCCTCTGCTTGTCTGTATGATGTTTTTGCACTTCTTATGGGGTAAGTCAGAGCTAATACATGGTGAAATGCACGTACACTGAGTTCAAGTTGGTATTGCCAGTCCTTGTAGCCACGCTCTAGTTAGTGGTTGATGTCACACCCTCTGTCACATGATGTACCAGGACCAGTTAGGACTGAGTCAGAGATATAGGGTGCAATAACTGGAAGGCAGAGGAAGAAACCCTATTTCTGTTATTTTTGTGGCCATAAAACTATCATAGTAAATCTCACTACCATATAAAGAGACCCTGCCTAAGAATGGAAAAGGTGGGGGGAAGGCAGAATGAGAAACAGAGAAAGACCGTTCTGCTTGCATTATTTAATTCTATACCTGGCTATTTGGGGACCCCTTACCCACAGCGCCAAAAAACTTATGCTTTGCAGGAGATGGCAGGGCAGTAGGTGAGGGAAGAAGGCTATTTCCTGTCTCCAGCTCTGGCAACCGGAGCAGATAGCTCCAACCTCTGGCCGCTGTGACATTTCCAGCTCCAACCCTATCAGCAGTGCCACTGGCAACTACACTGCCCAGCACCCCTGTGCCACCACAAGGAGCAGCAATGCACAGAGAGCTCTTCAGGTGTCCCTCCCCCAGGCCACACCACTGCAGCTCTGGTGTCCTCCTTTCTCTTTTGTATCCATATTACCTGACTTGTGAGGTACGTGAGTTGTTTTTATTAACTCAACAAACATCAGGGGAGTGAGAGGCATTCTACACAATACTACCATGGTAATAAATAATTATTATTACCTGCATAACTAATTTAAGTCCTCTCTATAAAAGATGCTTTTTTATTTTTCCCTAATTGACACTAACATAGCAACTCTCCCTGCCAGGAGAAATACAGTGGGAATTCAGCAACTCCATGATCTCGGTGAGGCCGTGAGTGTCAGTGGTGTGTGGTCCTCCCAGAAGCAGTGGCTATTTACTGTCCTGGCACTGACTGTCGGGGTGACAAGTTCTCTTCCGGCAGATGCCCTGGGGATACTCCCCATAAGTGACACATGGTGGCTTTCAAGCAAAGGCACAATTTCCCCTGATGGCAGTGTTGTTTACTCCACACTCACCCCAAGTAATTGGATATGCCTTGTGTTGATCTATTGTCCAAGTGCAGAGCGAGGCGGATGCAGTGTGTGGCTGCTGCTCTTGTGCAAATTCCAGCCCTACCCACTGTCCTGATTATCTACGGCTGCACAACAGCCCACCCTAAACTTTAGCGACATAAAGCAATGACTGTGACACTATTCCCTCAGACTTCATGGTTAGAAACCTGGATTCGGCATGGTTTGTCTGTGCTCCATGAAGACAGAGGTTCTAGCTGGAGATACTAAAGCAGGTGGGATGGATTGAAATCAGGTTGCTGGTCTCATTTAGAGGCTTCTTCACTCATAGATCTAGAAGCTTGACTTAGACCTTGCCACCACTGCGGCTAAGGGTACTTATATGTATGATCTGGAGCTTTGAGCTCCAAGAGTGAGTTTTCCAAAAACAAGACAGATGCTGCGTAGTCTTCATGACCCAGCCTGAGAAGTCACACAGCACCTCATCTCTGTATTGTATTGGCTGGAGACATCACGAACCCACCCAGAAATAAGAGAGAGAGCAGTGTCCCTTCAACCCCCAGGAACATGGTCACAGTGTGTGCTGCACTGTTTCAGAACCACCACTCTCTTGGAAATGGTGCACAAATCAATTGATCCTTCCTTGCTTAAAAGCCTTAATTGGGTCATATCATTGATACTATGAAGCCTCTGTTGTATCGATAGCTCCAGCAGTCTCTGCCATAGCATAAGGCTAACCAAGAACTATTTGGTTTCTGTGTTTTCAGAGTTTAACTGAGGGTGTGGTATCCACTGGACATCTAGCCAGAGGATGAGAAATCTGAAACCTGGATATGACACTGCATTGTCATGAAGGGTTCTGGCAGTCGAGCTGCTTCGATGCATTCCCTGTGTTTCAGACATTTTCACAGCTTAGCTCACAGGCTCCCACAGTAGGGAGCAGGGCCGTAATCAGGTGAAACGGGTCGAGCAGACTCTTAAAGCAGCAATGCTTTTTGCCAACAGAAATATTCTGATTCTTGGGGGGGGGGTCTCGTGACATGATCATGACCAACAATGAAAGTTGGGGGTCTTTTGTGACCTATTAAAGTCACCCATAAGTTTTAGAAAAAAATCAGTGGGTGAGTTCCTGATGCATCTGGGTTCTCCTGGCAAAGAGATTGCTTGGCTCCCCATATGCCCTTCATCACATCCAGCAGTCATGCTTGGGAGGATTGGAATGGATGGAAAATTTACATAAGCCCCACGTATTAAACAGCCATGGGAAAGAATCCCAGCACTAACTCATTGTTCCTGTGTTACAAGTGGAAATTATAAGCATGTTCTAAAATACAAGGACTGTGGATTTATCACCAGGTGGCCCCATAGATAGATAACAGAATGGGCTCTCCACAGGGAAAAAGGGCCGAGTACAAAGGCTGACACAGCTTGGAATATCTGCTGACTTCAGAACTGCTCCTATTAACATACACTCATAATGCGATTACTGATCCCAGGTCTAATTTAGTATCCCCTTGTAAGACCTTCTGGCATGGTCATTAAGACATTTTGATCCCTGTTTGATCTTGCCTTGCCCCTAAAATCCAGTTATCTTCAGACCACATTCAGGACCCTTGCTTAGATATTTTGAACAAATATCAAATATCCTCAAGATTTTGCCACATACAGGGCGTTAAACCTTTGACACCAAACTTCCAAAATTCTAGGAGCACATTCCATGGATCTTTAAAAAAGAAAGAAACAAAGAAAAAGAATAGAAATGATACAGAATTTTTAAAAAATTTAGTGGGAAATTAGTACAAGCTAATTCATTGCATATTGTTATCCCAGAGGCAATTGCTCAGGTTACAAGACTCAGGCATGATGCATGGATCTTATCTGGGCACACTGTCTCTCTTTTTGATTTGTGGCAACACATTTGCCCTTTGCCCCCCACCCCTCATCCTTGGACTCACTCCAGATACCTGAAGGGTGCTGTACCTGCACTGGATTCGAAGGATTTCAGTCACGTGTCCTCAGGAAGAACTCGAAACTGTATATTTGCCGAGCCAGACATGATGAAGAAGGAAACAACTGAAAAAATAAAACATAGCAGCTCTGTTCCACGGTAATGTTTTGTTTATTATGTTTTTTTCTCCAAGGAGTGCAAATGCCTTGCCCAAAAGAACACACTGCTGTTTGTGATAAATTGCCAGAAATATTCCCCACAAAACTCAGACAGCAAGGTCTCTATTTGTTTCTAGGGAAACTTCAGCTTGACTCGAGGCATCTCAGGCTGTAGCAGTCTACAAGCGCTAACAAGACTTGACCCGAAATATAGGACAGACTGGGGAAAGAGAAAGGTCTGTTAAAACTCCAGGGAAAAATAAGACACATGACTTTCTATGCCTAAGTCCTGGAAAGCCACTGTGCCTGGCACATGGTCAGGATGGACTTCCCAGTAATGGAATGAATAATTTATTTTCTCTACTGCAGTGCTTGCTCATTCATTGTGTCTTCCAGGTCATTTGTCTTTCTCTGCCAGATTCCTTGTACTGCCCTCCCTCCTCCCAAGAGATCCCATCCTCTGATGCTACTCCCGCCATCCCTGCCTTCCCAGAGCCAACACCCGAGGGCCAGTGGTGCCGCTCCTCTGCACCCAGGCAGATGCAGCTGCCTGCCTCGGGACAAGGGCGAGTGTCCATTCTCTCCACTGTCTCCACGGAGCTTATCCCAGCCCAGTCCTGCCCTCCAGCTACTGCTTTCCCTGCTACCGCCTAGACTAAACTCACTCGTGATGCACCACAGACTGGTTCTCTAGCTTTACACTATGTGGAAGAGCTGTCAGTACAGGGAGAGGCATCAAAGTTCACCTACAATTCATTTCTCAGAGAAACACAAATCTGATGGAACTTCAAGGGCAATAGGCTCAGTTTGAAGGCTCTGAAGACCTAAAGGACATTTCAACCCAGGATTTGACTTTGCTGGTCGGTGACCATTGCTGAAAAGAGATTTCCATTCAAAAATGGAATACCAGGCTCCCTGTTTATTGTGAATCCTCAATACAGCACAGTGAGCTTCTCTTAGGTTTAAAATCTCGGATCTCAAATGATAATGCATACCAGACTTAACTGAAGGGCTCCGTAAAACAGGGCATGGGGCTCCACCCTCAGAGTTTCTGACTCAATGGATATGGAGTGGAAGGCAAGTTTGGGTTTCTATCCAGTCCCAACGTGACGCTGGTACTGTCCACCAAGGGACAGAGATGGAGAACCAGAGTCTCGGGGTTTGGCTTTTGAAGAAAAGAGCCTTGCTCTTGGGGAAAAGAGATCTTGTGTGTTAGTAGAAAATGATGTACAGTCATTCAGGAAAGAGACCAGAATGTCCTCAAACTCCTCTGGATGAAAAAGAAAGAAAGCCAGCAGAAGAGGCATGTGCATGTGGTCTGGTCACCATGGCGGTGGACTTTGATGCTCAGGGAAATATGATAGTAAAAACTAGCCTGGTGCTTTTCCAAGAGCAGAAAGGAAGCCTTTCCATCTGAGTCCTGCGGCTTGGGGGCTGGTGAATTGAAATGCATAAGGCCGTGGAAGGAGAGGTACAATAGAGTCAAGATTAACTGGTAAAAGTGGAGGCGTTCCCTCTATTGTCCATTTTCAATGTATCAGAAACTCAAATTGCTGCCATGTGTGTTCAGTGATTTGCAAGACAACATGAGATTAGCCTATTTTAGGTGGGTGCACTTTCACCCACCATCTGGGTTCCATGCCAGATGCTATAGACACAGTGAAAGCAATTGGCTGCTGCCCTCAAGCAGTGGGCTGTCTGGTTACTTAGATACCGTGATCCTCTCGCCGCAGGACTCATGGTGGAGAGTGCAGTTCCACAGTTAAGAACACAGACTGCAGCATCAGGAAACCAGGTGTAAATTCTGACTCCCCAGCTCATTGGTTTTGTGTTAGGAATCATTTGATTTATGTCACCAAATTGAAATCTCTCCTTTAAAATAAAGATAATAATTCCTCCCTAACAGGCTATTAAAGCTCAGTGAGGAAATGCTAGGACAGCACCGAACCTCAGGACTGACACAAAGCAAGAGAACGAGAGGCATTTCCTTCTTGATGCCTGTCCTCTAAGCTACCTGCCCAAGTCTGACATCTAAACCAGGAAAGCTGGCAGCCACAGGTCCTAGTCCCACTTTGCTCTACCCTAAAAACTTAATTGGGTGGAATATTCAAGGACACAAGGGTGGCACTGTCAAGTCTGCACAGGTGGTGCCACCACCCCAGGCCTAACCTGGGTGATTGCTGTGAGACTTGTCCCCCATTTCTTCCTTGTCCAGCTGTGTCACTGTCTTTATCTTTTTATTCCCTGTGTCTGAGATCACACCGTCATTTTCTGCTTGATTGCTCGCATCCTATGGAATTACAAATGTGCCTTGTGTCTTTCCTCTCCCTTCATCTTTAGATGAGTCTTGCTTTTGTGGCTCCAGATTCACTCACCGCACATAGGACCTTCTGTCTGCCTCTTGACCTAACAGACATTTCCCCAAACATTGGGAACCACCTGTTCTCTCTAAACCTCAGAATACAGTAAGACTGGAGAGTACTCTGGGCTCTGCATCTGATGAAAGTCAAGTGTTCATTCTGTGGAGCAGAAGAATGAGCTCAGGTAGACCAGAGACTTATGCTACATTATATGACTTTCACTGTGTCTTGGCCCAACTCCCAAGGTTGGTCCAAAGTTACCTTGAAGCTGAAAATCTGCACTGCTTTGTAAAGTGTGCATTTTAAGCTTTGGTTGTGGACTTCGACAATTTCCCAGATCTGAACAGTGCCAAGATACACATGACAAATCTTAATAAGAAAGATTTGTTATGATGAAAATCAGCCTCCTGGAGAAGTAGCAGAGACCAAGCTCTCTGGACATGAAGGCTTAGTGTAAATCTCTGCCACACAGAGCCTGCAGGTCTAGGCCCCTCCAAGAAGAGTGGAAGGAGATATAAACAGTCTTTTCAGAATCACAGAAAAGTGAAAATAAGATTTTTTTCTTTCAGAAGATTCTGTAGAGAGCTCTACAAGCTGCATAGATATTTGCATATCAAAGACCAAGGGTCAAAGCTGGCCAGGCTAATACAAAGTCCAGACAAAAGGTGATGATAGCAAAGTCTAAAATGACACTAGCAAAGTTAAGGGAAATGTGTGAGGAATGCCATTTCCCTGATGACACAGCTAGAAGAATGTGTTGATGAATTCGAGCATGAGGAAGGAGGTGAAAACAGAAGGAAGCCCAAGACTTTGGATTGAAAACTCAGAAGACTGCCGTTGCTTTGTATTGGGGTGGTGGAGTTCAGGAGAAAAGCGCCATAGAAAGAATTAAAAGTTTAGTTTTGGAAAGAATGAATGATACGCTAAGTACCCACAGAGAGATTTGCAGCATCCTGCTTGATCCAGCATTCAAGCCTGGAGTTCAGAAGCAGGGTCAGAACGGGAGAGGAAATGTCTCAGTTTTCAGACTGCAGACAGTGTTTAAATCTGTGAGATTAGATGAGGCGACTAACACGTGAGTTCTGGGGGAGAAGGGAGGGATTCGGTGGCTGAGCTCTGAGACGCTCCCACATCAGAGGCTGAGCAGATGGAATCCTCATGTCCTGAAGCCAGTACAAGAAGCTGAGGACCAAGAATGGGGTTGGCAATGGTGCTCTAGGAATCACGCCGGGGACGTCCCTTCACATAATGAGAGAGGGAACTCCTACTGCTGATGTAGAGTGCCAGATGGCAGCTAAGAATGCTGCTCCGAGGTTCTAAAGAGCACAAAAAGTCACGTATTAATAATTATAAATAGCAGCAATGAAATAACAGAATGATGAAGACCGAAAGCAGAGGACTCTCAAGCTCTTTGGTCTCAAGACTCTAGTACGTTTTTCCCTCAGGGTGCTTTACCAGTGAACTACATCCCCAACCATTTTGATTTTGAGACAGGTTCTCAATTTATCCATGCTGGCTCCAAATTCATGATATTCCTGCCTCAGTCTTTCTAGTTGCTGGGATTACGGGTACCTACCTGCTACTGCATGCAGCCCCAATACACTCTTAAAGATTCTTGAGATTTTTTATTAAAAGGGTTACATGTGTTCATATTTAACATATCAGGCATTAAAACTTAAAAAAATGAAGGACAAGCATTTACTTCATTGTCCATCACAGCGAATGGTGCCATCACCCATTGCATGGCCTCTGAAAACTTCCACTGGGTAAAAGGAGAAAAGGAAAATAATATCTTAGCACTATTCTGAAGGTTTGAAATGTTTTGACCTGGAATTTTCCCTAAAATGTTCTACTAGTGTCTTAGCTACTTCCCTTGTCACTGGGGCAAAATACTTGTTATGGTTTGTGTCTGAATGTTCCCCCAAAGCCTCATATGGTCATGGGGGGCAGGCTTTTCAAAGACAGCTGAATCTTCAGTTTGTGGTTAATTATCTAGTGCTGGGGTTGGGAGAATAAATGCTATATCCACCCTAGGGAGGGCAGCCTGCATACAATATAGGAGGAAAAGAGGATTGTTCCTCCCATTTTTGCTCTTATTGCAAAATCTTCTGCTGTCGTGAGCGGTTGCCTCTCTGCCTCATCACCCTGCCTTGGGGCCAGCTGATTATGGACTGAAGCCTCTATAAACTTTGAACTACGTAACCTTTCCTTCTTTAACTTTGGGTGTTGGGTATTTCGTCCCAGCAATGAGAAAAGTAACTAAGACAATACTGAACACCACAATTTAAAGAATGGGAGGTTTATTTCGGTTCTTATTTAGTCTATAGTAAGCTGACTCCAAGGCAGGATGGCATGGTACAGGGGCCTGGCAGAAGAGAGATGCTCATGGTGCAGCAGCTTAGAAACAGAGGGAGGGAAGGAGGGAGACAGAGAGAGAGAATGGAGCTGCTGGGAAGGGGGAGAAATGCTGCCAGTCACCTGATGACCCACCTCTTTTGATCAGATCCCACCTTTAGACAGAAACTCAGCTGTAATGCCACCATAATTCAACTACCTTCCAAACACTTGAGGCTTTGGGAGTTATTTTATGTCTAAACCGTAACATTGTGCCTTGGTCCCCAAATGACTCACGTACATCTCTTCATGCAAAACACATTTACTCCATCTCTAAGAATTGCCTTAGCTTCAGCACTGCTAAGGAGTCCAAGCCCAAAGTCTCCTCTGAGACTTAAAGCAAACTCTTCATTGTAAGGCCCTGTAAATCCCAAAAAGAAGTTAAACAAAGCTGACATACAATAGCACAGTAACATTCCCATCCCAAAAAAAGAGGAATAAGTGGATGGGAAAAAATGGGAGTAAAAGCAAGTCAGAAACCCAAAAGGTAGACACTGAATCCTGTATCTCTCTGTCCAGCACCTAGAGAAGCTGTGGTGATATATAAACCCAAAGGGGTTGGGTGGTCTCATTCCTATGGGATTTCCAGTGGTTTCAGCCTTTATGTTTTCTCTCTTGGACTGGTTTTGCTTACTGCTCATGGACTTCTTAAGTTTCTACAAATTTCTGGGGTCACTACTTCACTTTAGGCTTCACTACCACAACTTAATGCCTTACCCTCTCAGAGGTAACTTGCTTGACCTACCAGCACTTCTTACAAATCTAAGTTGAAGCATCGTAGATGATGCCAAGCCAAAGCAGTAGCCAGGCCCCCTTGAATGATGCCTGCAGAGGAATCTGAGTGCTGGGATGGCTGAGCACTGCAAATAAGTCCTGTGAAGTCAATTCCTTAGGTAGCCCTTCTTGAGCAGGGCACCCTGAAGTTACCTTTACCAAGCAAAGTCTTAAAGTTTTGCACACTTGAGCCCGCCAATAAAAGGTTCTTACTAATCCTGACATGACCTCAAGCCATTTTTACTATTGTCCTTATCCAAAGCACTTGGCTTCTTTTGAATGCTAATCTTTATAACAAGCCAGCTCTCTTCTGCTCCTCTTTTGTGGATGCTTTCTTTCTGGCAAAACTGAAAATATTATAAATGGGGTTTTTGCTTCTATTTTGTACAGAAGATGTCACTAAAAGCAGAAAGTAGTAATCATGCTACAGCCCACATGTTGTGCTTCCTTGAAATTTCCTCCACCAGGTTAATTAGTCTGCTGCCCTAAATCTCAGCCTCCTGCAAAGTCTCAGGATGTGAACAAAATGTAAACAAGTTTTCTTCCAGAGCATAGCACACATGACCTGATGTCCAAATACCAGTGGAGGCCTTGTTGCTAACTGAACTTCCTGAGCCTGCTCTTCCCTGGCTGCCTTTTATCAGCACACTGGTCTTCTGAGTTCCTCTCAGAGTCTCCTATCAAGCTCAGCTTACAGTATTCTAGAGCTTATCCAGCTGGTATCTCCACACCTTTCCAAACTCCCCTTGCAAACTGAAGGTTTTTGAACCACAAGATCAGGTGTAGTCACAGGACCTTACCCATAACTAGAACTTCAGGAATCCCCACATACTGCAAGCCACTCATTTAAGTGATGGTGGCAGTGGAACACAAATGGTGAGTATTTCAGCAAAGATAGAATAGTGTGACTAATGTACTGTGAGGGTGGAGAAGGTGATTGTTTCACATCATGACTGGATTTGGGCCTGCTGTCTTTTAGGCAGATACAATTGTGATTTTCAAAGTGTAGTTTTTGGTCTGTTACAGAGTGAGGAATTGAATTTTATGTGTAGTAGTCACCATTTTCTTACTAAAAAAAGATTACAATATAAATATGAAATGTAGAAAGAGATAATAAGTGTGTGACCATTGGATGACCCACAGTGTAACTACGTTAAACTGATTTATATGTGTATAAGTGCGATACACAAATAGCTACATGTAAGTAAGTAAATAATTAGCCAAGCTTTGGACTATGGCTTGCATGTGAGTCTGGTTTGAGAATTCCTGGGATGGGAAATATTAGAATTTTCCTAATTGGTGTCCTTGCTTTAATTTCTGGCCTCCATTTCCGAATGACTTTCCAAAATATCCCTGTAAATGTGAGAATCCTTTGTTTAAAATCACTTGGTGATCTGTCCCTCTTCACTGCAGGGCAAAATCCAAACACTTTAGCATGGCATAGAATGCTGCAGGTTATCGGACCCCCAGCTACCTCTCAAGCTTTGACTCTTGACATTCTGCATGATTCCTAAGTCCTGGAGAGTGCTTTTCACTTCCTGAACATGCCACGGTTTGTCTGACATCTGTGGACCACACCCTGTCATATCTTGTGCCTGGACTTCTCCACACTCAGACTACTTCAGGACCCAGGGTCCAGCTCTTCCATGTGTAGTAGAATACCACCAGATCTGCACCTCTCCTGAGCACATGGATGGGCACTTCCTGAGCCCTTTGAATCTAGCAGGGTTGATAACTAGGGGAGTTAGTAAACACTTCCAAGCCAGTTCTCTAAAATATTCTGTGCTGCTTTCCTTGTTTTTCCTTTACTTTCTTTATGCCAAGAGATGGAGCGGCCATCTGTGTCTTCCAGGCGTTCTCAATTTCTGGACTTTGTGCGAGCCTTGAATAAATTGCATTGTTTTAAAACATTAAGATTAGATCCATTTGTTTTAGTTACCTCAACTAATACACTAGGTTTAAACCCTGTCATTCACCAAATATTCTTCATTTTCCAGGAAGGAGACCTTGAGATGGGAATCTAGTTAGTGCTAAATTCTTATTATATTTTGCACTGTTCTCAGCCCTGTGAAGCTGACCAGAGTCAAAAGGCCCAGAAAACTGGTCTATCTCCATGGTGACACAAAGAAATGGGCTGTCCTAAAACCTGGTCCCTGGGTGACCTTTGTGGAGGCTCAGTACCACAGAAGGGCTCTCCCTCTTCACATTTATTGTATGTTTCCTTTTCCTCATCTATCTTGCTCAACAGCATTCAGATTTACACTCAGTCCATGACCCAAGGACTCCAGAATTGGAGACCATGTCATAATACTAACAGGTTATTCTTTTAATTGGCAGCCAAGTATCTTTAATGTATTTACCACTATCGTGAGTGCTATGCAAGATGAATAAAATGAATTCAAGCTTAGCCAAAAGTGACTGCTGCTTTCTGAGTATTGTGACTTTCATGCAAAGGACTTAGTGATTGCAAATGACACAAGGTAATATTCTATAGGATCAATTATATATGTCACTGTAGGACATAAGGACCTGCTGGTGACAGAAAAGCCAATAGCACAGTCCCCCTTACCTATCAACCTTGCTCACTGTATTCCTTGGCCCCAGTGGAAAGCGTCCTTTTCTGAGGACAGTGTCATGGTTTATGTTGGTGGCCCCCAGGCCTCATGTATTTGCATTGTGCATTTGTGATTGGTTCATTGTCTAGTGCTTGGATTGGTGGTGTCAGTGCTACACCCTCCTAGGGGGTGGAGCCAGGATGTGATGTAATGGCAGGAAGAAGGTGTGTCTCTCTCTCTCTTGCCAGTTTCTGCCTTGCTGTTTTGCAGCCGCCAAGAATTGCGGCCCCGCCATGCCACCCTGCCTTGGAGCCAACTGAGTATGCACTGAAACCTCCAAAAACTGTAAGAAATAAACCTTTCCTTTCCCAACTTGGGCATCAGGTATTTTGTCTCAGCAATGAGTAAAAGTAACTAAGACAGACAGGGAAGAGCCAGGAAGGAAATAACTGCTCTTATCAGGAGGTTTGACTGCAGATAAGGGTGAGGCAGTTTGATCCAGTAAGAGCTTTGAAATGAGCATTATCATCCCTGTGCCCCTCACCCCCCACAGCTCCATTCCTCCAGTGTCCTGCTTTCTGTCCTGCTCTGGCACCCTTCACCTCACTGCAGACACCTGCAGCAGAAGCAGGAAGTTTATTACACGCTCTGTACCAAGCTCTGATATTACTTCTGATACGGTGTTTGGTCTGTCAGAACTCATAGAGGAAGGCACCTTTACTATCTCAGTCCCACAGATAAGGCAGTAACTGGCCCAGGCACACAGCTCAACAATGAACTAGCGCTGGACCATTACTATCTAAAGGGCCAGCACGTTGACAAGGACTCCAGATGGTTCCTGCATTAATGATTCTTATAAATCAAGACCCAGTCGTCCCATCTCCAACTTCCTCCTGCTGCTAGCATACCTTTTCAACGTGACACTCAGCACATTTCCAGAAATTCAGCTGTCTGATGGTCTGACTGTTCTTCAGGAAAGGAGTTCAAGTTTTATTACACTAAACGTCTAACAGCCACAGTGTCCTAGGATGCTTTTCAGTGAAAAACAAAGAATCTCCCCTGTCAACAAGTGTGTAAGCGTGTGACATGGTATCACTTACAATTATCAGTTACAGACAGCCTGCTGTATGCGGCACATCTGGAGAATCCATCACTGCATAACCGAGGCTGTAGACCTGCTGCACAGCGTCCCTTTTCTCTTTCTGGTTCTCACCATAATGAAGCAGATGCACAACCAAAAACAACACAAACAGCAGAAAACTGGCAAATGATGAGTGTGTCCATCATCTTCAGTGCCGTGGTGGTTCACGGGTAGAGGCAAAGTCTAAGCCCATCAAAGTGGATGCAGCAAATGCGAGCAGCTTTTTGTATATGAATTGTGCTGCTGCCATGAGTTAGGTTTAGAAGAAAGACATTGCAAACGGTAATTTTTAAAAAATGTAATATAATTTAATTGATACTGGGAATTGAACTCAGGAGCTATTCCCCGAGTGTACAACCAGCAGCCCTAAAAAGAAAGAAAACAAAACAAAGACTGTGGAGGCTGATCTGGCCTGAAGGGGTCCGTACTGGTGGGCCGGGGTGGGAAGGCAGAGCCACTGACAGAAGCCACTCACCCTTCCTGCGGTAGCTCCCAGCTTCCTTCCAACCACCCCAGCTCTGGGCGCTCCAATGGCGCATCCCGGAGCACCCTCAGGCAGGATTTAAAAAGCAGTTTGTCAGGATTTCCCCCTTTTTTTTAAATTCAAGAAGGTGACCAAATGAAAGCAGATGCACTGCAAACAACCCCAGTCCAATTTTCCAGTTTCCTCCTTCCTACAGATTTGGTTTGCATATGACCCTAGTGACACCAGAGTCCTCGGTCCTTTTTTATCATTTGTGTTTCTGCTTTTTGTTGTTGTTGTTGTTACTGGGGATCGAACTCATGGCCTCAGGCTTGCCAGGCAGGCGCTTGTGCTGCTGAGCTACATCCCCAGCCCTGTGTGTCTCCTTTAGAGGCCACAGAATACCTTCTTACTGGTTTTGTATAGTGACATCATGACACAGCCATATCATTTTTAGGCGATTTTACTAATGCTGGCTACTGATATTGAGTCCCTTTTAAGAGTTTCTGCTCTACTCAGTTTGCAGAAGAGAGTTCTTGCTTGTAACTCCCCGGGTAGGTTTTTAAGTAATTCACATTTGTTAACTCATTGGATCCTTACAACAACCTACAATTTACATTGCCAGTAACAGCTATGGGAGGAAACGGAGACTCAGAGAAATCGCATCACTTGTCCATGGTCACCAGGCAGTTGAGGAAGAAACTTGCTATTGTCTCCAAGAGCATGGGCTCCCTGGGGTACACACCAAACCCCGGCACCCATCTGCTGCAACAGACCTGCGTGTGCAACCGTGAGGTTTTTCCTGAGAGAAAAGTCACAGGATCTGAAATTGTTAAGTCATGGCTCTTCCCACGTATTTCCACAATGTCGTCCAAAAGATTTCCACTTCGTACTTCGCTAGCCATAAATAATCATGTCAGTAGGACCATACCTGGCCAACTTCCAGTTCTATTATCATACATTTTCATTTCACTTCTTTAATAGCTACAAAATGGTTTCTACAGGTATTTTGCATTAGCAATTCTTTGAATACTAAAAAGATGGGCACTTTGTAGTCAATTCTTTGCACTGTGTGCACTTTGGTTTGTTCCTTTTCTTGACACAGTAAACTATTGTGATCCGGTGAGGGCTTGGGAATTTGCATTAGGCTTTTATTCCCTTTACTCTTCTTTCCTTAATTGTTAAATTTGATATAAACAGTTTCTAGGGAGGCGGTCCTTTGTCTCTCAGTTGTATTATGCTCCCTCATACAAAGTATTCTTTAGAATTCATCTATCTATCAGATTCCTGCTCTGTTGATTCCAATATGAGGAAGTAGAGCAACTTAGAAGCAAAGTAGCTGTTTGAAACTCAGTTATCTTCTTAGAAAAACAAGGATAATATGTTATTATGTGGCAGATGACAGGAAAAAATAAGGTGCCTACCTAACCACCAGAGTAGATCCTTCTTATTGTCTATTACCCTGCATAGATTTTTTTGTAATTCTCCTTCTCATTTAAAATGGTTGGAGTGGAAAAGTCCATTGAGGTTGAAAACACAATCTATTGAAAAAAACCTACCAACGATTAAGATGGTATTCTGAGAATACTAAACCAAAAAGACAAGTTTATGATAGAACATTCAATAAAATGCAGAACTAAAATTTCCAAAGTCATCATGTCCGCAACCATCCATGCAAATGCCTTTGACATTACCTATCTACCTTTTGAAGAACAGTAACAATAGCTCTCAAACTGATTGCTTTTGATTTTCTAGGGACTCATGTCCCTTGCAAGTCATCAGTTTATATTTTGTTTTAGTTTAGTAGTTAAGTGCCTTTACTTTTTTCATGCCTTAGGGAAAAGAATTTTTGCAAAAATATCAGCAGTTCCTGGGGCATGGAAGGACCGAGAAGCCCCCTGGGCAGTAACCACGGTGGGAGGCACTGTGAGAAGCCTGTGCCCTGGTTTCTTGTACCCTTGCACCTTCCACTTCTTTCAGTGAGCAGAAACATTGAGTCCTTGAGAAAACTGTTGCAGCACAAAAAAAAGAGGCTTCTGGGTGTCAAAAGCCTGAGTTCTGGAGATTTCAAGCTGCAGCGCATATGCCATAGGCCAAAGACACTCGGACCACTGACTACGCATTTAGCGTAGGTTGAGAGTCTCCAATCCGGGAGAAGGAAGGAAGGGAGCCCAAGTCTACCAGACCGGGCGAGCCTGGAGGGGAGAAATGACACTCTAGGACGGTGGTGAAACCCAGGAGTGCGTGACTGAGCGGCTGGAGGGTCCACAGAAGCTGCGCATTTCTCTGACCAGGGCCAACCACCCATCCTTCCAGATTCTGCACAGCCGGGCTCGGGTCTGTGCTGGTCTCTGTGCGCCAAGGTGCTTTTTCACAGCGTCTGGTAATGTGCAGAGCTGCTCCCAGTCCTGGGGCCTTGGCAGGGGTCAGACATCAAAAGGAGATGAAGAATGGGCACAAGGGTTAAGTCCTTCAGTCCTCAGTCAGGAGGTGAAGAGCCTCGTTCTGCTGACCGAGGTTGGAGCCCACAGTGCTGGTCCAGGGGAGAAAGGGCGGCCTCTCAGCTCTGCCCTCCTTCTCCAGCTCCCCGAACTTCCTCTGCCTCTCAAACGCTCTATAGTCTCCAACAACAATCCCAAAAGAGAGTGTCTAAAGTATTTTTAGATCCTGTGGCATTTGCGAGCTCTCCTCCAGTGACCTTATCAAAACAACACTCACCGGCATCAAAAAGTCCCCTGGTATTTCTTTTTAAAAACTTCTGGTCCCCTGACCACACCTGGCTGAGCTCTAGGACAGCGCAGAGCAGATGCTCCCCGGCTGCCGCACACAGGTGGCATCTGGCTGCATCACATCAAGAGCCAAGCCGTCAGGTCCACAGCACCCACACTCGTGGGTACGCAGGGACAGTGATGGTGAGGGGGCAGAGGGGCTTCGCTGTGCAAATCTGGGCACCCATCTTCCCCGGAATTTCTCCCACACCGGCACCAAACAAGCTGCTCTTTATTGCTTGAGGCTTTCAGGGGTGGCGAAAGATTAAGCTGAGAATAGCCTGATTCATTATTCTTAACCAGTAGTCTGTTAAAAAGCTGGAACGGTGCCTCCTCTCCCCAGAACACAGAGATGCCTGTGAGTGCAGGCTGCGGCTACGCCTGTGGTTTGGGGTTTGTTCTGCTTTCATTGTGAGCTGAACCTCCAACAATCCCCGCACCCTGGGTGGTTGCTACTGATTTATGTTGGCTGCAAAACACCAGAACGAGGCAGCAGAGTGAGCGAGGAGGCAGCGGCATACTAATGCCAGGCCTGGGGTATTGCCATCATAAGGAATAAAGCTCAGAATGCAGACTTGGCTGAACTCCCGTGAAATATCGGACGACAATTAGCTGATTCACTTGCAGGCTTCGGGAGGTTTACGTGCTCTCTGCACTGCTAGAGTGGCCTTTGTCCTTGTGGTAACCACGGAGCCCTGTAAAGATGCCTCCCAGAGCAGCATCTCCCGCAGCCCATCCTCCTCTGATCTCCAGGGCTCTTCTTACGTTTTACCACTGCAAGAACCGTGAAGTTTCCTCATCGCACTTTCAGTCTTGCCCCTGAAAATTTACCAGAGAAGAGAAGGAAACCCCTGTGCCCTATTACCCCGTGCCACAACCTCAGCCACCGTGCAACCCACCCATGCACTCCTGGCTGGCTTTCAACTCTCAGCCAGGGACACTCGGCTGCCTGTGAGGCCACTGTGGGTTCCATGCAGGTGCCCCAGCTAATTTTGCCACCAAAATTAATGTATTCTGAAATAATTCTCCTAATTGCCCACCATGAACAATATCTGTACCTACTGTCATGTGCTGATGAGTGACATCCATATAACTTGGTGGGACACGGGAGTGGCACAGAGCCACGTGGCCAGCAAGTGGCCTGCTGACCGCTGAAGGTCAGTACCGTTTAAATAACAGCAATGCCCATCTCCTAATCTTTTCAAAACAGCAGACACATGGGCCTCCTTCTAAACACATCCAGATGCTATGAAAAATGATTACAATTAACAAGAGAGTCCAGCACAGTGTTTTTCACCTTTTGATTCAAGTGTTCACATTCTGTATCTCAACTCATTAAATATGAAACAACATTTTAATGAAACCTATGTACCCTTATTACTCACAGTAAGCCCTTTGCTAGCTTTTTTTGCCCACTATCATCAACTTCTTTTATTCTTTTAAAAGGAACATCAGTTGTAAGTTCAAAAAGAGTCCATATTTGAGTTACCTCAGTATCAATTGTCCGGTTCTGACCACAATACTATGGTTATACAAAACATTATCACTGAGGAAGACTGGATGAGAGGTAAAGAAGTCTTTAGTAATTTTTTAAAATTTTACTTAAAGAGAAAAAAAAGACAGAAAGAGGGTAGAAATACATAATTTCAAAAAATAGTAAGAAATCACTAGTTGATAAATTACATATTGTCCTCTTAGAAATAGTTGTTCAAGTTACAAAAGTAAAGCATACAAAGTAGACATTCAAAGAGCGCGACTGCAAACAGTTCTGTTCAATGATCCAACAAAAACTTAGTAATATGGTTTCAGCCCTACACACTTAAACATACATGCAGTTATATCCTTTAGAGCACTTTCTTGTCCTCTCTTTTTTACAATAGCAATTACACATTTTGGGTTTTATTACTCCTACATTTCTTACTACTTTTTACACTAGAGACACAATGTGATATTTATAAATATGATTCTTATTTATTTCACCAAGGAGGATAGCCTCAAGTTGTCTCCAGTTGCCTATGAAGGCCTCAAGGTCATCCTTTTTAATAGCTGAGTAATATTCCATTGCATAAAAATACTACATCTTTTTCATCCATTCTGTAGTTGATGGGCATCGTGGTTGTTCCCAAGATTTAGCTATTACAAACTGTGCTGCTATGAACATGGGTGCACATATATCACTGAGATATGAACTTTTCAGTTTTTTTGGGAAAATACTGAGGAGGGGAATAGCTGGGTTGAATGGAACTTCCAATCCTAGTCTTCTGAGAACTTTCCATACTGATTTCCATTGTGGTTGCATCAGTCTGCACTCCCACCAACAGTGGAGCAGTGTTCCTTTTCCCCACAGCCTCGCCACCATTTGTTATGTTGATTTCTTGATGGCAGCTATTCTTTCGGGTGTGAGATGAAATCTCAATGTTGTTTTAATTTGCATTTCTTGAATGACCAGTGATGGTGAATATTTCTTCATGTATTTATTTGCCATTTGTATATCTTCATCTGAGAACTGAGTGTTCATCTCAGATGCCCATTTTTGGACAGGGTCTTTGAATTTGGGGGGTTTGATGTTTTTCAATTCTTTATACGCTCTGGACATAAGTCCTTTGTCTGAGGGGTTGCTGGGTAAAATTCTTTCCTATTCTGTGGATTTTCTTTTCACTCTGCTGGTGATTTCTTTTGAAGTGCAGAAACTTTTCAATATGAGATTCCAGTTGTTGATTCTCTGAAGTGTTTCCCGTGCAGTTTGCGTTTTGTTCATGAAATCTCTGCCTACCCCTATGTCTCCAAGACTTCTACCTACCCTATCTTCCAGTAGATTTAATGTTTCTGTTTTAATGTTTAGGTCTTTGATCCATTTCGACTTTAGTTTGTGCATGGTGATAGGCATGATCTAGTTTCAGTCTTCTTCATGTGGAGAGCCAATTTTTCCAACATCATTTATTAAAGAGGCTATCCTTCCTCCAGTGAACATGTTTAGCCCCTTTGTCAAAAATCAGGTGGTTGAGTGTCTTTGTAGTTGTGCTTGCCTCTTCTAATCTGTTTCATTGATCCAGTCGCTAGTAATTTTACATCACATTGTTACTTTTAAACTAACTTTTTAAAAGACTCCAAAAAAGTATGGGTTGTGAATGAAGAATTGGTTTTATTATCCACTAATGACTTCCTGAATGATGTTGTCAACACTGATCCTTCAAAATAACTTCGCATATGACACATCTACTTATTCATTATATTCAGAAACAACCAGCTTCCACAAAATTGCATAAACAATAAAAATTAAACAAGTGACATTATAAGTATGCCGAAAAGACAAGGGTGGAAAATTATACCAAAAAAATTAATTTATAAAACATTATGGAAATTAAAAATTCTTGAAATACTGAATTTTAATGTGTTCTGTATCATTTTCATTATTTGATTAATGTATGAATTTAATTTTATTTTTGTCGTAAAACTTAGCAGGTTTAAGGAGAACCTGATAAAATAATCCGAGTTCAGCAGGGCATATAAAACAGAGACAATCCCTAATGAATTTCCTAAGTAGGGAGGACCAAAGCGAAGTAGCCATGATACACCACGCTCCGCACAGCAGCTGGTGTGGGACGCGCTTACGTTTTCAAGAACTTAAGATCTGCTTGAACTCACACTGGTTGCTTGAAATCAGTGGGAAAGTTGACGGGTCTGTGTTTGTTTCAGCTATGCTTCCTTCCTATACCCATCTACCCTAGACTGTAAGTTCCACAGGAATAGTCATCTGGGTGCAGCAAAACGTTTAGCACACAGTAGGCTTAATTAAATATGTGTTTCATGAATTAACACACTCTCACCTCTAAAAACCCAAAAAGAATCTCAGCAAGCATCTCACACACTGTCAACGCCCCAGTGAAATGTGTCCAAATACGATTTGTCACAACTCGTTTAGAGAATAATTTTGTGTGATGCATTCCAAGTGTCCCTTTTGAACTAGTAATTTTACATTAAACAAATAAACTGCAGCACCCACACAAAAGCTTATGCACAGATGTTTCTTGTCTCATTATTTGTAATGCTGAAAAATTATGAACAGCATAAATACCCAACAATGGTTAAGTAAATTAAGGTTTGGCATGTAAGTAGAATATTATTTCACTACTTTAATTATGTGTGCAGAGAGTTTGCAATAACTTTGGGCAATGTTTCTTTGCTAATGTTTGTGATAAAGTAGTATATAAAATTATGCAAACAGCATAAAATTAACTATGTTAAAAAGCATATAGTGAAGCAGACAAAACTATAAAGAAATAATAACCATTATAATGATAACAATGGTGATAATAATATTAATGAGAACACAGTAAGTCCTTACTATATTCAGGCATTGTTATGCTTTACATACAGCTATTCATTCGATGCTTATTTAAACCCTGTTTGATTACTGTTATCCCCATCTTTAAAATGAGGAAACTAAGTCTCAGAAGGATCTTGTCAAAATGATCCAGGATGTTCAAAGACATAGCATCCAATCTCTGGATGATACGATGATGGGGATTATTTCCTAGTCCCTAGTTCCTGTAATAGCATGCATAACTTTGATAAATGCAAAATATCATCTTAAAAAAGCCTTGTTGGACATAAATTCAACTCCCCAAATTCTTATTAATTATAGAACTCAGAAACAGTTTCAATCTGGGACAATATTTATACCAAAACAATGGTGGAAGCAGAAATAAGAATTGTGAAATTATAAATATTTCACATACTTACTGCTTTACCTCCCAATGGGAATCGCAAGTGGGAGGACACCCAGTTGTGTTAGAAAATTAAGCTAAAGGCATTATGCCGGACGTTCTTTTCTTCACGGAAGCCTCCATCCTGCTATGCAGCCGTAGTTGGCAATGAACTGTCACTGGGTAAGGTAGGAGTCACACGGTTGGGGTCAGACGATTCTTAGGGAAGCAGAGGACTTGAAAGCATGGTGTCAAATCGCAGCTTCCAGTATTTAATGCGTGCAGGTGAAGGAACGCACTTCTGGGTCTCCTCCAGCCAGTGCTCCAAGTTGAGAGGGCACCTGTCAGTCTGCGTGAGAACTGGGCTGAGCAATCTCTGGTCGCCTGTATGCAGACTGTCCGCATAGCTAGCCTCTGTCTGAAGGAATCTGACCACCACCATCCCAGGCTGGACAGAGACCCCTCTGGCCGCCCCCTCCCATCTCAGTTGCACCTGGGACTCAGAACAGGACCGGCCCAGCTTGTGAGAGCAGCCACTGCCCCCCGCACTGTCCCAAGCCTCACCCTCGGCAACCGTGACCCTGTGCTCCCTCAAGCCTTGTCCTCGGCAGGGAGCTACAAGCCCTGCTCACTGGACTTTCCCTCTTCACCCCGCATAAAAGACCTCAGAGCCCGGACAAGAGGACCAGGTCTGGTCTCAGCACCAAAGTGGTTCCTCTCAGGTTTGTTCTGAAATAAACCCGTGCTTGGTTTCTTTTCCGCCTTTTTCCTACTAACACTGTTCAGAATGCTCCATCTGTCATCTTGTAATAGACAGGATAAAAGCCATCATTGTGTCACATTAGATGTCAGACAATAGAGAGACTCCATTCCATGTGTGGAGGGGTGTGGCCTACATCAGAGACAGAGGGACTTCTAGAGGTGAGCGCCAAACTGTAACCCCAACCCCACTTATTCGTGGCAAAGTGCCAGCTCTGCAACTAAATCTAACGCTGAGGTTTCAGTTTAGGAAAAACAACTCATCCATCATCTATTGTCTTAAAAGAAAAACAACCTATGTGCACCGGAGGGCCACTGCCGCTGCTCTAGACGAATGGTAAGGGCTGCCCTGCCAGAGAACCTTTGTCTGGGGGCCTAGAAATGTGCTGCTGGGGCGGAGACAGCTTGGAGCACACGATGATCAGAGGTCCCCGGGCAGTGTGGAAGTGGTCAGTCATCAGTTCTCCACTGTCTGGACTCCCCAGGACCCATGCCTCTGATGGAAAGAGAACGAACTTAAAAGCAGTAAAAGCCCTGAAGGGTATCACTGCAACCTTCTTAAGGATCTGAAAGGAGACACTGCACCCTGCAGACTTCGACTCACCAAGGCTGATCCTGGGTAAGACAGGTGATGGTGGAGAAGAAATTCAAGGTAAAAATAAGGCAGCCCTGCATTGGAGTGCCCAACGGTGTCACCAAATAAATTTGCCTGGGAAGAAGAAGTCATGGGCCAAAGACAGAGGAGGAAAAATATTAATACAATGTGAGACAGGAAGGATGATTCCCCCAACACACAAGAACCACTTCCTAGTTACTGTCCTAAGTGGAGAATTGGGGAGAAAAGTTTCCAGTGAATCCTCAGAGAAAGACTGCAGGCAAAAACAGCCTGGTAATTACGGTCCTGTTATTACTTAAACTGGCCCGGATGAGAAGATGAGGCTTTCACAAACAATGGCAACGGCAGTAATTATGTGGTGACTCAGAATAAGGAAATTAATATAAAGAGATAAGCAGGACAAATAGTAACAAAATGCCAGCTACACATTCATAAATAAGGTACTTAGTGGTGGAAGGAATAAAATTAAGATGGAACAATATAAAAACAAAGAATTAATGATATAAAAAGCACAGAGGGAGAATAATTTCTTGTTTGGTTAAACGTTTTAGAATAAGACAACACACGGTCAAAAACGTATGACAGGAATTCAAAGGACATCACAGTGCTCAAGGCAACATAAATGACACAGGCCTGCTCTTGCCAAGATATTCTAAAGGAAGAGAAATGGAGGACAGAGAACCACACTCGGCCACCACTCCTGGGCACAGACTTACAGTGGGAGGAGAGACCCTGAGGAGACGGGCAATGACAGAGCCACGAACTCCACACTTCACCTCTTAGACTCTCTTTGCTAATTTAGAGGGGAACTAGAGGCTGCCATCGGAAGCATTTCCACATGGCTTTTGCAATCCAAGTGTTTTAAGCTCTTCCTCCTTTCTTGGCAGAGCTCACGATTCCACAAAATATATTCAAGCATTATGAGAGGATCAGAACCCAACATCCCGAATGACTTCTCCTCCAACAGGGACATCTCAGAGGTCAACTCCAGTACGCAGAGTCCAGCTTCCTGGAAGCTGAGATAGCCATGTGGCCGTCCTCTACTTTCTTCTCCTGGGAGCACACCTCTGGCCCACTGCAGCTGACCTTGGAGTTGGGGCACCCCTCACTACCGGACCGTCCTGGCTCTGTGTCTCCTGCTGCAGTGTCTGCATGGAGTAGGCACCACCAAAGCTCTCTCCAGCCTCCAGAGCCTGAATATGTCCTGAGATCTGCAGACAGGAGCGCCAGAGCCCAGGTCTTGTGTCTGCCATTGCTGACTAGGGCAGCAGGAGACCCGGGCTTGAGCACGAGGGGCATGCACTTCCCTATCAGTCCAGACACTCATGCAGATCAGAGGCCAGGGGCGGGCACTGAGTGGTGTGCAAAGAAGCGCTCTAGACTAGGCACGCTCTTCAAATTGTGGTGCACAACCCCTTAGCGGATCATGCTGATCAGAATCTTTGGGGGAAAAGAAGTCAAGTGAACGGTATTACATATGAAATGGTGCATTGCATGTGGTAAAGATCAGTACTGCTTCATCAAAGTTTTGTTTCAGTTCTGGTGCCTACATGTGTTCTGAGTCAAATTCAAAATGTAGTTCTTACCACAAATCATGGTGAAAGGAGAGAAAGACTCGTTCTTGAGGGAGTATCCCCAGCCTCCGGCTGCCCCTTCCTCGCCTCCCAGCTGGGGTTACAGGATCCCAGTTAATGAAGCTTGCCCTGGTTCTTTTCCTAAGCAAAGTAAGTTTTACACACTGGGAGAGAGAAGGTACCTGGACCTGTTCTAGTTCACACTCATCTCTGATCCAAGCATGACCAGCATAATGAAATCACGTAAGCCGAAGGCCTGACTCTTTCTTGAGGCAGGTTCTCCGAGGAGTGTGTGGATGGACTCACGGCCAGCTCTGAAGGCTACAGGGACCTGTTTTTCATCACAAGGAAGGAAGAATCATTCAATGATTTGAGAGTGACTGCAAGTTAGAAAATCCAAGTTCTCCTGAAATACGAAAACTTTAGGACGTGAATTCTCTTCCTAAAACCTGATTTCATATTGGGGTTGCTTTTCAAAGAAAGGGACACGCAAAGTCCTCGAATTTACTCTAGCTGGTGTTAGCACCCAGGAAAACAATCTTTCATCTCTGCAAACAGCCTGTAAGCAGGAAGGTCACGCTCCGCGCTGATGTCTGTGCCGGTGATCGTGATTCTCTGGTCCTAACTGAGTAGCCCAGGGCTGAACCGCTGACTATTAATACTCCTTCCCACATAATTTCAAATGTAGACTAGCAAATGCCTGTCAGCCATGGGAATGGCAAGAGACTGGATAAGAACAAAGAACTAGATTTCTCACAGTCTGGAGGAAGCCAGTCTGGAGTGGGAGAGACAAAGAAACAAGGAATAGAAAAAGGCCCAGACAATATGTAAATACCTGTTTCTGGCTGGTCAGGGACCATATGCACCTTTGTTTTACATAAACAATACCCTGAGGATTCCTAACTAAATGTCACTTCACCCTGAGTCATCCTGTGCCATTTTCCACACAAAACATTGCCTCTGCTGCATTGTTATCAGATAGCCGCACAATTCAGTTGAGATCTTCAAGATGCAGTTACTTTAAAAAACAAACTCTGAGTAAAGAGAGAACTTTTATTACAAAATTATATTGTCTTGGGAAATTCCAGGCCATCCACAGAAGGTTTTACCAAAGACCCTTTACTGCAGACAGCTGATTCAACTTGGATCTCTGCTACTTCAAATGAAAATAAACAGTAACAGCTTGTATTATATTATGGTGTCTTGCCCAATAGTTTTCTAAAAATAAGTGTATGCAAAATTTCAGAAAATGACTGAAAAACAAGATATCAAAGGAAATGCAAGTAATTGGCAACACCAAACATCATGGAGTATATTAGGCTGCTATAGAACCACTGTGTAAATAAGATTCTTGAGGTCCCAAGAAAATAAAAGTAGCATCTTTGAGCACACTCAGATGCTAAATGGTTGAAGTGGGAAGAAAATAAAAGGTATCTTTGAAACTAAAGAATGGGTTTTTTCCCCAAACATACTCTCACGTATCTGTCCTCACCAAGAACAATTCCTGGATCCTCTGTGTATTGGTCAGTGCCACTTAACTCTCCAAAAATGGCAACAATAATAATACTAATATGATAATGCTGGCTCTTTCACATCCTGGGGAAGGCAACTTTTATTGGTTGTTGGTCCTGACTGAGTCCCAGGGTCCCAGCGCTGTTCGTAACAACTCCCAGTTGGAACCACCAGTATGAGATGAGGTGTTTAATTTAGATTGTGAGTCAGGGAGCAAACTGAGTAGCCAAGGCATACGTACCAGGTTCTTTCCAGGCCTGAAGCAGGAACTGGCCCTCTTCAGTGCCCCCTCTCCCCTCCTCCACGTGTTTCCATGGAAACAGATGCTGGATGTTGTGAGGAGATGGTTTCGTTTCTGACTGATCTGCAACAGGAAGTCCCTAGCACCTAAGGAGGCAGCAAGAAAAACACAAGTCTCTGGCAGGTAGCTGGGGGTGGGGGCATTGAGGACCAGCGGACTCAGGAGCAGGAACCCTAACTTGAAAATTGGATGCAACGATGGCTGTGCAAGCATGTTTGAGAGAAACCATGTCTGGGTTCCTCCAGCTTCCTCGTGGCCAGCTCCTCCTGCTGTGACTCCCACAGCCTTAGATTCTGGGTTCTGAAGCAGTGCCCTCCACTCAGCCTCGTAACTCCACAGCCGAGCACGGGCTCCTTCAGTGTGGACCAGCTACCAGGTGCAAAGGTGACCTGCGTGGTTCATGCCCCCATCATTCGTCTCCCTACCCCAGATTTTCACTGTCCCCAGAACGTGGCCCTGTCCAACAAAGGAATTACGAGCTCCAGCCTCAGACGATTCTAGTGTTATGGTTTAAACCTAAAATATCCCCTAAAAGTCTCACGTCCATCCGGGAAGGTGACTGGGTCATGGCGGCACTGTCTGTACTGATCTGCGGGTTCACTGGTTGACGTGTTCATAGCTGACTACGCTGTGGGGAGGTGGAGCCCGGTCAGAGCTGGGTGTCTGGGGACGCCCGGAAGGGTGTGTATTCTTCCTGTCTCTGGCTCCCGGGCCCTCTCTTTCTGCTTGGCTGCTGCCACAGCTTTCCCCCACCAGGACCTCCCACCACGCTCTTTCTGCCCTGGAGCCAGGGACCATGGACTGAACCCACACAAAGTGCTGAGTTAAACAAAACTTTCTTGCTCTCAGTTGCAGATATCTGAAATTTTTTGCCAGTGACAGAAGAGTGATGAAGACACTCGGGTTCAAACGTAGTTTCTAATACGCTAGTTAGAAGGAAAAGTGCTCAGGAAAAAGGGACTAAAAGGAAGTAGTCTTAGTTGAGTAGATGAACCAAATTGGATAGATTCCTCTTCCTAGGTCCTCACTGTCCCCCACCCTCTGTTCACCTACCAGGCTTCTGTATTACCTCTGGGTTTAACTCCCAGGACCCTTGTGGTCCTACTTCTCCCAGAAAATCAGACAGACTTAGGTGTCACGATCCACGTATTTGTCCTTTGAAGTTTTCCCTAAGCCTTACCAGTGGTCAGGCAGCCATACAACTACCACAGATCAGCATCCTTCACCCCGATATTACGTTTAACAGCCTCTACTCCCAGCTTCATAGGGACAAAGCCTATTACGTGGGCCTCCTATGGGCTTGTTTGAATCCCCAGTCTGTGAGTCACAGGTTTATGAGTCATATGCGTTCTAGATCTTCCGGGGCCTGGAGCCATCCTCCAACAGTTTCAGGGGAGGGAGCACACACGAGCCAGCTTATTGTGTCACATCACATCCAGGACACAGATGTGGCACAGGCAGGCATGTCACTGCCCATAGAGACCTCCTAAAGCTGGAAGTCATCTCTCTGCCGTCCTATGTTCTTTCTCTACCTTTCCATCGCCTCTCTTCCATCTTCTTCCTTTGAATTCCACTTCTTTTTCTTCTCTCTCCTACCATCTCTCCCTTGTCCTTTTCCTGTCTTTCTCATATAGCTAGTCACCCCTCACTTTTCCTCTCCTTGGCTTCATGTCTTTGTTTTCTGATTCCCTTCACTCTTCTTTTCTTTTGCTCTTGAGCTATGAGCTCTTTCGCTGAAGGCTGGAAAAAGCCTGCAGACCTTGTTATGGTTGATACTTTGTGTCAACTCAAGAAGTTTAGAAGTTAGAAGTTCAGAAGTTTAGAAGTTTGACAGAGACCCAGCAGGGAGCAGGATTCTTACTTTGTAAATATCCCCATCCTGTGCAAGAGGAGGGCAGAGATTCTGTGAGTGCTACACCTGCCCAGGGGGTTGGCAGGAGTGGCCTGTGTACAACATAAGGCAGGAGAAAAGGTTTGTTTTGCTCCCTGTTGCTCTGGCTGCTGCGTTGAAGTGTTGCCCCAGTGCCCTGCCGCCCTGCCTTGGAGCCAGCTGATCATAGACTGAAACCTCCACAAACTGTGAGCTAAATAAACCTTTCCTTGCTTCATTTTGGGTGTCGGGTATTTTTCCCAGCAACCAGAGTATAGTAAACCAGACAGACCTCCACCTGCCGGTTGCTCCCCCATCCACACTCTAGAGAAGACGCACGGTCACCTTGAATGAGTATTTCCTTCTCAGAGGATCAGACGGCCCGGTGCTGAGGGAAGCCAGATGGCCCAGGTGCAGCACTGGGACGGGCCCGCCCCGAGAATGCGCCCTGTGGCCCCGGCCTGGCCCTCAGGAGGAGTCTGAAGATGGAGCGCCAACTGCTAACCTCTGGTCCCTTGAGCTGGCCCATCACGTCCACCAAATGCACTCTCTACAGATGGGGTTGCTTGCCTCCCTTTCCCCTGCCTTTCTGTGGTCAGCCTCACGCACAGACTGATTGGTGACCATCCTGCAAGCAGGGCTGGGCTTGTTTGCAGTCTCGGTCCCCCGAGGCTCAGAGGAGACCTGTGCTCTTGAAGGCGGTCTGTGTAATTACACCCACAAAATACCCCTTGAGCTTGCTTTTCGGCCTTCGCTCCACAGTTCGTTTCCAGACACAGGCTTTCTCCCTTCTGGCTGATGAATCCAAGCAGAAATAAATAAATGGCCTTTCACTAAGGCTAACTGTGAGGAGACCCTGACGCAAAAGCTGCCGCATCCCTGGCTTCCAGCATCGCTAATGCTGTTGTTCCAGCCCTGGGGATGACTTTCCGAGGCCAGGCCCGGCCTGGGGCCAGTACTGCTCCAGCCTCGCCTGACTTTCCAGCACCTTTCCTATCAGCAGCAATATCCTGGGAGAAAGTGTGTAGTGTAATCACTTTGAATGTCTCCATTCACAGAGTGGAAAAGTGAACTCAAAATCTCAAGGACTGGAGCCCACCCAGGCCCCGCCCAGGACCCCTCCTGTTAGGGCACAGCAGCGGGCTGTGATGGCATCTTTCAGGGCCCATGGACACACGCATTGACACTCATGGGCGTGCATCTGTCCGTGGGTTATTTTAGAGGATTCCTAAGGCTCAATCAGATACAGATGTGGCAAAGCACTCACCTCAGGGCTTGGAGTAATAACTTGTTACTTTTTGTCTCTTTGAGTTTTACTACAAAATTTTGGAAAGAGGTGTTCTATAAAATCTTTTTTCTTATTTTATAATTATTATCATTATCTAAACCATCCGAGTACTTGGAAATAAGAATATTTTACCTTTCTGTTTCCCAACACTGGAGAAGACCAACAGAACAGAAATAATTGGAGAGTGAAAAAATTATCTCTCATTCAGTAAGATAGCTGTATCCACTCAGGCCTTTTTCTTTTAACTTGCTGTACTGAAAAGTGCTTTATAGCATTTATATAGAAGGGACAATAACAGAAAAGTTCTATAGAAATAATTGACAGGCTTATTTTGTTTGTTCCAATAGACAGGCAGTTTTCTCTTCAGATGCCATGGAAAGTAAGTACTCTGAATATTCTCCTTTGAATATTGTGAGCAATTTTCCACAGCAATTATTTAACATATTTATTTTTTAAAAACCTTCAGAGAAATTTGTTCCCTGAAAAAATATGTAGGTATTTATCAACACTCCTGCTGTGGGGAGGTGGGTTTAATACCAGAAATGCTCTTCAAAACAAAATTACTCCAAAAATATATAAATGGAGAGGACAAAAGGAGAAAATAAGAGCAGATGAAGGAGAGTGAGGAAGAATACGAGAAAGAATAAGAGGAAAAAAAAGAAGGATAGAGAGACAGAGACGCATGGCTGATCATGAACAAAGAGACCCATGGCAGCAGTGGGTCAATTCGAGAAACGCAGAGAGAGGTGATTATACAATCGCTGGCCCACCTGTGAACAGGATTCTTAGAGACCTCAAGTTTCTGACTAACCAGGAGCTGAGCACGACAGAGGTTGGGTGGAGAATGAGCTAAGAGTGAAGCTGGCACTTCTCTTCCTTGTATCACCCAATGTCAGCTTCTACTCACAGCCACAGCTATTCTGCAACCAGGGCCTGGAGACAATTCTTAGTTACTTTTCTCATTGCTGAGATGAAATATCTGACACTCGAAGCTTTTTTTGTATTATTATTTTGGCTCTCAGTTTATAGAGGTTCAGTCCATAGTTGGGTGACTCCAGGGCAGAGGAGAGTAGACAGAGGCACATTGCAGAGGAGAAAGAGTTCATGGCAAAGAATGGCAAACAGAAGACAGCAAAATGGCAAAGTAGCAAAGAGGCAGCAAGCAGACGAACTGTGAGTAATAACCCCAAGCCTCTGTCTGTCCCTTGTATTTTATCCTCAGGGTGGGTAACACTTAATCCCAGCTCCCTTAATCCTGCCACTGAACCATGACTCAGTCACACTCTAGATCCAGTCACCTCTGAAAAAGCCCCAGCCTTGACCACATGAGGCTTTGGGGGACATCCAGACACAAGCTAAAATCCCTCACACTGGCCATAAACCCTCAACCTATCTAGACAATGTTCCCTGCAGGCAAGGCCCTTTGAAAGATGAAAAGAATTTTCTGGTGTATATTTATTCCATCCCTACTGTCATTCAAGTAGTGGGGAGCACTTCCAGACTTTCCAGGGCTTCAAGGCACACTGCTTTCCAGAAGACAGTGCTCTGCATCACTGCACGGCCATCACCATCATCGTCATCATGGTCATCAGGGCAGCCACTCTTGACTGAGTACTTGCCACGTGCCAGACACAATACTAGGCTCACAACGGTCACTGAATCTGATCTGTATAATGACCATGTGAACAGGACCCACATTCCAGTTTCGCAGAACTCAGGTTCTAGAACATCAAGTGACTTTCCACAAACAAACAGCTGCTGCGTGTCATTGGCAAGCCTCATGCCCACAGCCTTCCTATTCCAGTGAGCCCACAATGAACCAAAGAGAAGGAACAGGGGAGTCGGCTGTAGCTTCTTGCCCACGTGCCTCTACCACGGCAGTGCTCTACCCATTTCCGCTACAGGGGCAGCTGCAAGTATCCACAGGGGCTCTTCGCCCAATTGAGTAGCTTTTACAAAGTTTGAGCAAATCCCACTTTGTTGAATGCATACGTTCTTTGCCCTGCACACTCCCCATGTCAGTCAGCATCCTACGCTAAAACAAACACTTGAGAGAGAGTTGACTTATAAGAGGGAGATTTATTCTGGCCTGAGGTTTTGGGGATCCAAATCTGTGATTCAGGGACCCCACTGCTTCTGGGACTGTGAGGAGACAACATATCAAGATGGGAGCCTGTGACAGAGCAAACAACTCACCTCGTGACCAGGAGCAAAGAGAAGTGGGAGAGGATGAGACCCCAAAATCCTCCTCAAGGGCTCACCCCCCAAAGACTTCAAGCTCTTTTGAAGATTCCACCACCCCAGTAGTGCACCCTGACCAAGTCTTCAGTGCATAGACCTCCATGTGGGATATTCGAGATCCAAACTCTTGCATTTGTTAATTCACTTGTGCCTTCATCCATCCCACAAATATTTACAGAGACCACTGTGTCTGACACCATTGTAGGTGTTGAGAATATTAGGTGCAAACAAAATATATAGTCTGGTAAAGCTAGATCAATATGTAATGCAAACCCTGGAATAATCGATAAGGAAAACAAAAACCACAGGAGGGTAGAAAGCATGAGAGGTGTTATCTCAGAGAGTGTGGTCAACCACGGCTCTCTGAACAGAAGCCTTTGGGGCAGTAGCGCCCCTGATGGGAAGAGTTGACATTGAGGATACCTGAGAGGATCAGCCCTGGCAGAGGGAAGAGAAAACACGCAGGGCCTGGCCTTGCAGCAGCAGCCTTGGTGTGCTGTGGAGGAGATGAGGTCAATACTAACCCTAGATATGGTCAGGGTCTTGGAGGACAGATGTGGATTTGAATTCTGTGTTATGAGGTAGTGCACTGGTTATGGGGTAGGCGAACCATGACCAGGTGTCTATACAACAGCAACCCAAAGAGTAAGCCAACACATGAAGGCAAGAAGGGAAATGAGTGGCCAGGGACACGTGTGGTGGGAGCAGTGGCAGCAGAGGATGTGGGGTGCACTGGCCAGAGTCTGGACTCTTCTGACCGATTGGATAGCGGATGAGAGAGAAAAGACAGGAGTGAAGGACAACTCCAACATGCAGGCACAAGCTGGAGGACAAATGGAGGTGGCATTCGCTAAGTCAGAGGACACTGGAGCATGTGATTTGTTTGGGTGTGGGGGTCGAGTACACAGCTTGAGCCTTGTGGTGGCTGTGACAGCAGGTGGAAATGTGAAGCTGACGGTGGGATAAACCCAGAATTCCAGGAGAAGAAGGCCCAATGTTACCAGTCACCGGGTAACCTTTCCAGCCTGTAAGGTTAGTTAGCAAGGGCTCACAGAGGCGTCCGCATGGCGTGGGAGGGCGTAGGGTGAGCCTGAACATGCACGTTTACAGGCTGAGGATGAGGAAGGCCCGGGACAGGAACCAGGAACGAGCACCAGGGAGGCACAAGCGGCCACAAAGGCAGCGTCACAGATGCCAGGGAGAAGGGACTCAGAGAGGGAGAGATGACAATGGTCTCCAGGGCATTCAACGCTCAGGGCCCCAGGCAGAGCCAAGCGGAGCAGCAGGGGTCCCTGGAACCAGGCTGACCTGCAGCCCTGCCTCTGAGCTGGACTCCAGGAGATGCTAATCCCAGGAGCCATCAGGGCCCTCAGCCTCCTGGAGCGTGACACTCAAGGCCTCAGATGTCAGGGATGCAGTCCTCCCAGAAGAGGGGGGACCGCTGTGCACCACGCAGCCTCTGGAGACCCCCAAAGACGCTGTGGCCAGAGTGGGCCCCCGAGTCTACCTCACACCCACTCCACGCCCTTGGAGTGAAAGATGCAAGAAAGTCTTTGTGTTACTCAAGAGCGCCGTGGGTTCCCAATAGAGTCACCTAATTGAGCACAGCGCTACTTGCTGGTGATCCCAGGCCTCCAGGAGGCCGAGGCAGGAGGATCACAAGTCCAAGTCCAGCCTGGGCATCTAAGTGACTTAGCAAGAGCCTGCCAAGATAAAAAATAAAAACTAACTGGGGATGTAGCCCAGTGCGAAGGCCCTGGGTTCAATCTCAAGTACCCTCGTCCATTTACTGCCTGAGAGGTGGGCCAAGTCTGCACTTCGGAACATACGCCCAGCTCTCCCAAGCTTTCTGCAGGCTCTGCAGGCCACGGCCCGGTGTGTCACCAGCCTCCGTGAGTGCCCACACAGACATGGTCACCTTCAGTGGGCACAGCCAGGACCCACTGTGGGCCCACGTAAGATACAGGTCGCTGCTGTGTTTCTCTTTCTGGTTTTAGCTTTTCCTTGAAGGTGTTTCTTGGTTTTTAGCTTAGCAGAGTGTTGGGGACCATAAATTATAAATTGACTAAGTATCTGTCTGGGGCCCTCCATGCCCTGTCCTGGGTCTCTGATACCGCAGTGTGTGTTAAAATGACAGTTTTAAAGAACACAAATCTATTCTAGATGACCTCATTTAAAAACATCCTGCCCCTGCAGAAAGTTGACGGGTGGGAGGGGCCTGACATTCTGGGAACTCAGCCTGACCCCCCTCCATCCCAGAGCAGTGAGCCCCACGAGTACCCAGCACCACTCGGCCTCCCCGGGCGCCCGGACGTGCTTCTTAACAGACACAGAGGCTGCTCTGCCGACTTTCTCTGCCTTCTGCACCTCCCAAAATTCTTGCTGTCCTCCCCAAGATCGCACAGGCGAACCTCCGGACTTTTGGGTTCTCCAGAATCTCCACCCACAGGAAGGGATTTGCAGACCGGGCAGAGGAGTCCGAGGCTCCCTGTGGGAGACAGGGAAAGCCCACACCTGCTGTGACATGGCACTTGGGAAGCTCCTTTGGAGAGTTCTGTTCCAACCCGTGGGCTTCCCTTGGCCTGGGACCCACAACCCTGCTGCACCCAGCCCAGTCCAATGTCCCCCTCAGCCTCCCCTCTCCTCCTCAGCCTTGGCTTTGTCTGACACACAACCATTTGGCAACCATCTTTTTTAATGCTTCATTACATTTGATTACAATAATCTCATAAATGTAAAGCTTCTTTTTGAAAATGGCTTTTAAACATCATGGCACATATTTACTAGTTCTGGGGAAGAATGTCGTTGATATTTTGAGTAGAATTGCATTAAATCTACATGGAATTTTTGGTAATATGGTCGTGCTGCCAGTACTGGTTCTGTGTGCCCAGAACGGGGAATGTCTTTCTGCTTTCCAGTGTTCTCTTCGATCGATTTCTTCAGAGTACTATTGCCTTCATTATAGAGCTCTTTCACTGTCTCATGTTTTTATGTAACTCAAACATTCAAAAGTTGTCTCCAACCCCAAAGTTATAAGATGTCCTCCTTTCCCATTATACCAAAAACCATTTCTATGACATTTTCTTCCATTTCTGGGTCCTTGTACTCCCCAAGACCTATAGTCTTCATAACAGCATCATCTTTATCTCCTCACAAAATCCTACACCAAGCTTTCTGAGATAATCAGTATCCCTGACAATTCACAATGGAATCTTGCACAACAACAAAGACAATGACTAGGCAGGGAGCACCCAGTATTGCTGGGCACCCTGCAGATCCCTTGCACAGGGTCGCATTTTGCAGTGTGCCCAGCTGCTGCAAGACTGTAGCTCTGATCATTCTCATTTTATAGCTGGGCTTAGAGCACTGATGGGAGACAGAGTACAGCACTGTCCTAAGCACGCTTTCTGGAAGGATAAGGAGCAAAGTTCATGTCTCTCTGAGCCTTCTTGAGGTCCCAAAGAGCCCTCCTCACCGCATTAGGAGGTCAGCAGACATCACTCCCTGTCCTGACTTTCAGAGGGAGCTCCTTTTGCTCAGGAAGCCGACCTTCACTACTGCAAAGCTCCTGGGTGCTCTGCAGGGAAGCAAATTCTTACTGTTATTTTTTGAGCCAGTTTTTCTCCTTCTTTTTTAATTACAGACCACAGGTACTGTGTGTTCCGAGAGCAATCATCTTAGTGGCATGCTATTCTGAAGCTTGACTTCATTCACGGGGGCACACGCTGGTTAGGAAATACACAGCCGAACAGAGTCGCAAGGCATTGAGGCTGGGGGAAGATTAAATTGGAATCTGAACTAATGCCAGCTAAGAGACCCTGCCTCCACTTTATTATTATTATTATGTTTAATAAACAATCATTCATGCTCCGAGGAGGGAAGGGAAACAATCAGAAGCTCTGTGGGGGAGCCATAAAAGAGATGCTTTAAGCCTTGAATAAAAGCATGTTTGTTCAAACCCGGAGCTGGGCTTTTTTTTATTCAAAGCAAATGTGGTGACTTCTTGAACAGGGAAAGGAGAGGAGAGGCCATGTCAAGAGGCATAAAAGTGGAGCTGGAGTCTGCGGGAGGAGGCTGAGGCATACCTTCCCGTCCTCCTCCCAGGGAGTCTGCTGCAGAAGAGGCGATGCTGTGCAACACGGTCACTACCTGATGAATTGGGTTGATAGAAAGCTCTTCCCCCACAGCCAAGGACTTGAAAATGTGCTGATCCCCCATGAGAAAAATGAGCAAAATCCATCCAGAACTAAAGTGATTAGTCACATGCAACAGCACCTCAAAGAATAGATGTCACCCCAACTAAAGAAGGCAGAAGTAGCTTAGACATCAAAGCAAAGCATAGCTGAAGGCTAAGCTATTATTGTGAAATGATTAAGATGGGAAGATGTTTACCTGCATGGAGCAGCGATAAGGTGACACCGTGAGCAGTAATGTAGTGATATTCTCAGCGTATCTCTGTACCCACAGAGACGTCTCTGGCTTAGTTCAGGGCCCATCTTTGGCCATTGGAGTGATGGCTCCCAGCTAACTGCACTGTCACTGAGCTACAACCCCAGCCCTAGACTCCATACCTGAAGTCATACCTGGGCGGCAACCCTACCCATCAGGAACCCAGCAAGGTACAGCAGCACACAGTACTAGACTGGTACAAGAAGCTTCCCAAAGGGATTGTGCACCAAGGCATAGGAAGGGTGGTAAGCAATCACAGGAGACTAATAACACTGACCCCTTCCCAGCCTAAGTGGGTAAGGAAGAGCAGCACTCATGAGACCCGAAGCAGCAAACGTGAGGGGAGGTATCCGGGGAGAATCCAATGCTGTCTTCCATCGAGGGCTAAGTCATCCAGGGTGACCTGGTAGCTAGGAGTCAGAAAACTACCTACTCAACCAGGCCCTCCTCCCTCTTTGATCACTTACAGGTGCTTCTCTCTGTGCCCACCAACCGGAAGCCATTGGAGAAGGGAGGACTACGATCTCTCTGCGGGTCATCTTCCCAGGGCATCAAAGGCTGGAGGGGGCATTACAGGGACAAAGAGAAGGTCTAATCTGGTACATAACAAGGAAGCCTGCTGCACACTTTAAAGTCACCTCCAGCCTGTATTTGAACCCCAGCCCTGCTCAGTTATGAGCAAGTTAGTTCACTTCTCTGGGCTTCAGTTACCGCATTGAGGAAATGCATGGTATCAATTTGTGGGACTGCTGTAAGGATAAATGCTGTGTCGGACATGCCATGGGTCTTGTGTTCTGTCCTCTCAGAACACTTTTTCAGTCCACCCATTGCTGTAGCTACCCAGTTGCATGAGGGGTCACGCAAGGCACCTCAGCTGAGTCCACCAAGCATCTCCTGCGTCTGCCCCAGGTGTCCGGTGTCCCTGTCTGAGGGATGCCAGCAGGAGCCCACTCAGCCCACTGGCTTGTGCACAGTTCTAGAAGCTAGAACTAGCAGCAGCTGGGGTAATGTAAGGCCAGGCACTAGACAAATGTGAGGAAATGGACACAGCTCTGTGTGGGGCAGACAGCACTGAAGCACTGTCTGTGCAGAGATGCTCTGTGGGATTTGAGCCCCAGCTGCCTACAACAACAACCAGCCTTGAAACACCCTCTTACATCGTCTTCCCTTGTTTCCTGTTTCCAGCCTGTGCATGTTTATTCCAAAACAGATTATGGGCTCAGGTCCAGCTGAGGGAGATACTCAAAAACCTAAGATGAAGGTAATATTCATTCTCAGAGAACAGTGCTGTGCAATAAAGGATGATTCTGGGGTGAATATGATGGTCCCTCCCTGCACATAGGGTTCCCCGACATTTGGAAGGGCAGGGTTTGAGTGGAAGGAAAGTCTGCTACAACAGGAAGCAGCTGGGCTCTCGGTTCATGTGCCGGACTTTGGTGAGAGTGGTCGGTGGGACTGAGTCTCGGGACCAGAGACTTGTGGGACCATGACACTGTTCACAGGACGTGGCCCACATCAGGGCAGTCACGATGGCTGAACCGAGGCCTGGCCTCTTGTCTGCAACCCCACATCACAGCCGGGGCTCCCATGTGCCTAGGAGAAGACACCAGTCTCAAGGAAATGTACCCACTACCCTAAGAACTGCATTCCAGCGCACTCCTGGGCTCTGGGAGAGTCTCTGTCACCTGAGTCGGCGGGATAACAGGCAGTTGGGCTTTCTTTGGGGAGGGAGGATGAGAAAAGAAGAGCAAGAAATACAGAGCCTGCGCCATTCTGAGTGAAATCCATGGCCTCCCCAAGCTTCTATTTACTGTTTGATCTTCCAGAGCCTCTGGCCCTCCGTGAAGGGCCAGACACATATGTTTACTGGCGGCCCACCACGTGCCAGCTCTGAGCCATGTGCTTTGAATGATTTGTTTCATTTCAACCTGTTATCAACCCTGTGCTGGAAGAAGTGCCATTCCTATTTTACAGAGAATGTAGCGAGGCTCTGAAACACTACTGCGGAACTCCCTCAAGTAATTAAGGGGCAGGTGCAAGAATTGAACCCAAATCCATCTGACTCCAAAAGCAATGCTCCCTCCTCCACTCAGAGTAAGGAGAGCAGGGAAGATAAACAGTTATGCATAGAACTGTGGATAGAAGGCTGCATTTATCCTAACTAAGGTATGTTCAATCCCCTTCTTGGTTTCTCACATTTCTGGAGAAAAGCAGATTGAGCAATTAAAACAGCAGAAAGGGTGAGGGACAGAAGCTCCTGGGCATCCCGGCCATCTGCAATGTCTGCCTGGAGAAGTTGCTTCCCAGGGCTCCCTTTACCTGTGGGATATGGTGGGAATCCAAACATCCACAGGGAAACGCACCCATCCTGTCTGTATGCGGCTCAGCACCCTGGTTCCCAAAAATCAAAAGTTGGTGAGCTGTATAAACAACAGGTACGTGTGCTACCTGAATCTTTTTCCATGCATTAATGGAGGCCGGTGTGACACTGCTGAGGGTGGAAGCTGCTTTTGTTCACTGGTGTCGCACGGGGCAGCCCGTATTTTTCCATCCTCACTTCTCCTAACTCACAGCAGGTACCGTGACCCAGAAACAGCTCAGGGCCTAAGTTGACTGTTCGTGTGCCATCATTTTATTTATAAAGCCTTCATTAACTACTAAGGAGACCAACAAAATTTGAGATGGGGTGCTCTGTGCAGCCTCTCTTACCAAAGCACAGCTTCTAGGGCAGTGTGGTCAGCAGCAGTGTCTGGCAGCTGGACGCTTCAGACTGCCCGCCCGCCTGCGAGCAGGCCAGCAAGATGTTTTCTCCCTGGGCCAGCAGCGGCTCCACTCGCCACTCCTCTGAGTCTCACTGCTGCAGACTTCAGGGTCCGCCGCGTCACGACAGCCCTTGTGTCTTTACAGAGAGCATTCTGCAGGGCTGCACTATGACCGTTCGCACGTCTAAGAAGCGGAGAACAGGCTTTAGGAGTTCTGGTTGTCTAGAAACTATTAAGCATGTTTGTATGAGTATTGTTGTGAAACACTACCTTTAAATACCTTCTGACTGTATAATTCAGAATAATTTAATAAGCATCGCTGGCCAATGATGAAACATCTCTTTGTATCTTCTCTCCCTCAAGGGGATTACTTAGTAGCTGCTGACCGTATAGGCTCAGCTGGACCACTAGTTTTGGATCATAATTTTTCAGGAGCTATATATGAGTCATGCGTTATGTTTTAGCATCAAGACTTTGCTTGTCGTTAAATGACACACTAGAAGCTATAAAGACCTGTTTGTATATTTAGCAAAATTTTACCAAAGACAGTGTGAATTTACCATTTCATACTGCATACAGAGATAATGAAGTTGATTATGCTTTGCTTTTTGAAATGGGCAGTAGAAGTCTTAGAAATGAACATTCACCTCATCAATAGTAAATATCTAAGCTTCTCTGCTCTTTATTTCTGAATTTGCCTCCTCACTCTACCCTCAGTCTGGGGATGTTGACATTGTGTCTTGATTTAAATATCTTCTGGTGCTAGAATTTATTTACTTACATTAAGTTGATTTTACTTTATGTATTTTTTGAAATCTAGCTCTTGGACTTTGTGACATGAAATAAGTAAATATTATCTAATATTATCTAGTGAGGCACTGTTTATGCCTCATCACTTCAGTTGGCTGAATTAGTTTCCAACTAACCTCTCTTTCCATTTTGGCCCTTCAAATAACTTAACATCGAGCACTTGGAACTAGCCTGCACGTTACGTTGGAAAAAAAAACCATGACGGTGTAGGTTGAGAAATTTATTTTAGAAAATCAATAAAACTGGAGATTGTTCCATTATTAAGGCTTCACTTAAAGTTCTAATCTCACCACAGGAAACGAGGGAGAGGCAGGAGCTTTGGGTGCTCTGGTTCACAGCCAGAGTCTCTGCTATATTTCTTTTCCCATGTCACTCTCAGTTTTAAAGGATTATGTAATATTTCAGAAAGAGTGACTGGTGCCTGTCATTTGACACAGTTTTTGCAAGCTCAGCCTCCCTAATTTTAGTTATCTTGAATTTGATTGACAGCTGGAAGTGGAGTTCTACCAACAGGTGCTATGCAGAATCACCCAGCTCCAGTATTTTTCCTGACTGGTAAGCTTACACCTGCTCCACACACTTCCTCACCTGCAGTCCGATCTCCACGCAGCAGCCCCGGATGTACTAACCAATGAAGACATCATCTCATCTAAGTCACGCCGGCTTTGCAGAACAAGCCATGCAGAGTGTGATGGGTGTATCTTTGGATTTTGCACTCCAAGGTGGCACAGGGCTGGTGACACAGATTTGATGACTTGACTCCTTCCAAAAATAATCAAAAGCGCTCATCCAGTGGGGGGAAAAATGCCATTGTCTTAGATAGAAGGAATCAATATCTCAGTTTCCTCCAGTTAATTAGTGACCCAAAAAACCATTGGATTGCTTTCTGAAACTATATAAGTTAATTATAGTGTAACACATTTGGGAGAACAAGCAATCAAGAAAAAGTGGGGAAAATGCAGAAGAAAGAAGAGTGGAGGGCAGAGCAAATGTGGAGGTTACCGTTTCAGACATTAAAGTTAACTGTAAAGATTTTATAATTAAGCAATATGGTAATGATGCATACACAAACACAGATGCCAAAGGAAAATAAGCCTAATTTTATATGAAAATTCAGTGTAAAATAAAGGCACTATTGGCACTATTTCAAATCAGAAGGTGGAAAAGATCACTTACTAAATTCCAGTGGGACAAATGGATAACCACATAATTAATATTGAAATTACTCCTCATATTGTACCAAAAATATATTCCAAGCAAAACAAGAATTCAAATTTTAAAAATGAAGTGAAATCATATAGGTTTTAGAAAAAATTTTGGGTGAATTCTTCCATAACCTATGAATAGAGAACACTCTGGTAAGACATAAAATTCAAGTGCTATAAGAGAAATGTTCATGTGTCTGACAACATAAAAATAAAAAGCAAACTACAGAGCAAAGAGAATCCTAAAAGATAAATGACAAATTGAGAAGTTTTGCAACTTGAATGACAAAGGATTACTACCCTTGATTTACAAGGACTTTCTAAAAATAGAGAAAAACACTCTCAGGAAAAAAATGAACAAGAGCTCTAAGATTCAGTTCAGAGAAAACAAATACCCCTTGAACATATGAAAAGATCATCAGTCCATCATCCACAGCAAAAGATGAAATAAACCATACGGATAACATTTCTCAATCAAACTGACAAAGTTCCAAAACACTGAACAACATACTCTTTAAATTTCTACGGGAAAAATAGGCATTCTTAGAAATTGTTGGGAGGAATCCCAAACGATAAAAACCAGTGTGGAGCATAATTTGGCAAACTCTCAGAATATTACAGCCTCTTATCCTCTTCCAAATGTCAATAGATTCTAGGAATCTATCTAGTTGGTACATTGCCAAAATAAAAGACAACTGCCTAAGCCATTCACAAAGATAGCTTTTTAACACAAGCCAGGAAATTGGTCAAATATCTACTAACAGGAGAGTGGCTGAATAAACTACATGGTCCTACACTTAAGCAGAAGTATCAATAAAGCCATCATTTTCTAGTATGGCTTACTTAATAAAAAACTAGAAATAAAGATTATCTTTATTATCTTTATTTTTAGCATAGAGTGATTAAGACTGTAGGTGCTCTGATTGTGTCTCTAACATGTCTTGCTAAAAAGAACCAGTGTCCCTGGACTCCAAGTCTGAAGCAGGAAATGCATAAGAAGCTGAACCCCTCTTCACACCTGCAGGGAAGACTGTTTTAAAACCCACTGAAGGACTGCAGAATGGATGAAAGAACCACCTGCAAGAAGTTTTCATGGGCCAAGAGAACCTTCACCAAGTCAATGGAATAAACACTCAAGTATTCTTAAATTCATGAATCCAAAGTTACACTAAGGAAAACAGGTCCCTGGTTCACTGGTTTTGGAGGATATGAGGTAACCAACTGATTCCTTTGAAAACCAGGTGAAAAGAAGAGAAACACCTATCTTGCCCTTCTCATATAAAATATATCTCAGGATAAGAAATAGTTAATGAAGAAAGCCTTGTTTTTAATGTTCTGTGTCATGAGTAAAGAAGGAATAATATCATTATAAAGACACCATTTTGCAAAGCCCTAGCAAAATACAAGACCTAGCAAAGGCTCTCAGTAGCTGTTAACATAATAAAAGGAGAGACCAGTTCTCTTTAGATGCTTCTAAAGGAAGCAGTGTTACCACCTGAATTAGTCTTGTCAACGAAGTGAAACAGTGTGATTACCTCTCTAGGTCTACTGCACATTTATAGGAAATACAGAGCACAGATGAACACATCCTCAGCAAAATCCAGACTATGAGAATCTGCATAGAACAAAAATATCATTTCTTGGTCAAATAAACTTCATGGGGGAAAAAGGAGTGCTATAGATTAAGACAGGGGTCAGTGAACTACAGCCAGCGGGCCAAAGAGGGCACCAGACAGTTTTTGCGAATAAAGTTTTATTGGCACACAATCCTGACCACGCTTTTATGGACTGCTACTTTTTCACAACAGAATGCCAGGGTTAAGCAGGTGGTGCAAAAATGCCCCCACTAAAGTACTGACTTTCTGACCCTTTAAAGAAAAAGCGTACCTCTTTTTTTATTGCAAGAGACCTAAGATGCATAATATCATTGTAATACAATATATGGACTTTGTCTTGAAAATGATTCAAAGAAATCAAAATATGAAAACAAAGCAGTCCAAGAGAGCAGTCAAAGAGAAAGAGGAAAGAATTGCTGGAAGGTCACGCAGGTTTGAATAGTAAATGGCAGGGACGCACTGGACAATGAAATGGACAGGTTGGTCCGGGAGCGTGTGGTCACAGTGTGACTGCCGAGGGAAGGCCAAAGGGAGAGAGCTCTGAAATGTCTCGGTAGCTCTGGTGGCCGGACATCAGGACGCAGAGTGTGCAAAAGAGTGTGCAGGAGTTTTAGCACCCGAAAAAGAAATGGGAATCTGGCAGCGGGAGGGAGAAGCCAAGCTGGGAACACCGCAAGAGACTTAGGCGAACGGACAGGAAATATTTCAAGCCCCGAAGCCAGGGTGCGATGTGTTTATTACATGTGGTACCAGTGTCCCCATCAATTTAAAATACGCACCCTTTGTGGTTCAGTCATTTCAGTCAGCTCGGTTTTTAAAACCGAGCCTCGTTAAAATGTATCTAAGGCAGACAGAAGCAGCAGGTGTGGAGCCCCGAATGGCAGGAAGGTCCTCCGCCCTCACCATCCCATGGACACCATCTGGGTAAACACTTCAGATATCGAAAGGCTTTCCGATTAAACTCCTTGGCCCTGGAAGTCACAGGGAGGCAGCGTGTGCACTTCAAGTCCTTTGCGTCTCGGACCAGCTGGGCTTCTCCTGACGCTGGTGAAGCCGGGGTTTGCATCCAGCTGCCTTCTGGCCTTCCCGGGCTAAGCGACAGCCAGCAAGGTCCCTGACCAGCCCCTGCCCACAGAGCTGAAATAGCAGCAATTTGCCACAGAGCCACTCTGCTCTGATGATTTGGGACCCCCCTAAACATTGCTTTTGATGCGCTTCTCTCTGTCAGCAGCTACAATATCGCTTTCTCTAATTAACTCTGACGTTTCCTTTGAGGTTTTATTCTTAAGAAGGAAAATCATGTTTAATTCAGGAGGGCTATCATTACCTTGATGAATAGAAAACAGCCACAGGCCTGGCAGGAAGTAATAAAATCAGAGGATTATTCCGTTAGTGTAGGGCTATTTCAGAGTCTTTCCCACAGGTAGCTCCCTGGATCAGGGTAAGGTATTGGGGTTCAAGATAGAACAGCAAAGGTTATGAAGGCAGCACCTTCTGGATCAAACTTTAACCCGGAACTCTGAGACTTCGCTAGCAAAACACTGGCTTCCCTGTGCAGTGTAGCACTCCCGAGGCACAGCCGGGTTCAAATCTGCACTCCAGCCACACGACCTCACACAAGGTCTCAGCCTCCTGCTGCTTTGCGCCAGCGTGTTGTTTTGAGATACACTGCTAAACGGCCTAGTTTGTGTAGGACACACTGGACCTTTGCGCAGAGACACGAGAGACATCATTTCACTGCTCCCGTGTGGACAGCCTCTGCCCAAAGGACATCTACTGAACCTCCCTTCGCGTGCTCAGGGCCAGGGTGAGTCAACTCATTCAGAGAGCGCACCACACCCCAAACCCAAACAGTCCTGACCTTGATCACGGCTGTAGAATTCCAAGATTACACCACAAAGACCTGCATTTGACTGAAAAGACTGAACGGGGCAGGGTGGGGACACTTCTTGCCCCCAGAATTGTTGATTGATCTTTTATGTAAAAATTATAGTGTAGTGAGACAATGGGAACATGCTAAGTGTCCAGCAGAGAGAGGCCAGACTTCCACAGGAATAGCCACATGCTATGGGTTAAAAACTGGTGGTCAGCTTAACGCCAACTGAATGAAATCGGCATGTTGCTGAGCGTAAATGTTCCACCTGAGGAAAGGTGCCAGCATAAATAGAGCAAGGCATTGTGGTTTCTCCTAAATGTTGCTGTCTTGAGACGTTGGTTCTCCCGGAGGAGCTCATCATGACTAGCTTCCCCAGTGTGAGTTCGGCCATTACCATCAGAGGAGCTCGGGACCTTGTTGGTGAGAGTGGCTGTGGTTCACTGTGGGGGAGCTCTGTCCTTACATTGAGCGTTGCTTCCTGACTCCGGAGGGCAAGATGTGTGCTGTTTAATCTCCAGGAGAAGCTTGTCACCCTGGCTTCCTGCCATGTACTCCACTCTTCTTATCATCAGAGGAGCTTGGGACCTCATTGTCCCCGAGGACGGCTGTGGTGCTTTTCAAGGCAGCCCTGGTCCTTATTTTGAGCATGACTTCTCGGCTCCAGTGTAGAGCCCTCAACCTACCAGCACAGCTCCTTCACCCCGCTGGCGTAACTTTCTAGCTTCCACCGCTGACCTTTGGGCCTTCGCAGCACAGATCCGTAAAAGAGACTGGTGTAAGTCCTGCCCGTGGGCTCTGGACCTCCAGCTGGACTCGTGGGAGGCATTGTCATGGGCTCTAGGTTTTCATCTGGACTCGTAAAGCACATTGCTGTGGGATCCAGGCCCTTGGCCGAATACCCTGGGTCTTTAGTGTTGTGGACAGATTTCCTGCACTTTTTGTGTTTAACTCTGGGTGACCATCATAAAATAATATCACAAATTCTGTGTCCTGATTGTAATTGTTCTCCTCACAACCACCAACTACAATGCCGCAGATGACCCAGAGAAAACAACACACCATTAAATTAAAAGTTCCTCACCTCGGAGTGTTACAGTTTCAGGTCTGTGTGTGGAAACTAAAGCTTGCTTTCTTGTCCACCAGGTCAAAAATGTCAAAGACGTTTTGACAGCGCTGGGATCCTGGGTACATTTTTCTGGATCAGGTCACTGCCAGCATTTCCTTGGGCTTTGGCCAGGCCTGAACCTCAAAGCAGTGTGAAGAGCTAGGCGTTCAGGTCCACGGGTGCAGAGTGTGCGGTCCTCTAAGGAATCGTACCTCTGCTATGCAGAACGCTCAGGGCTTTGAAAAAGCTGATCTCTCCGGTGCTAGCGCCTGTCCAATCGGATGTTAATGGCTGTAGTCCTGCAATTTAGGGAGATTGAGGAAGGAGGACCTTGACTTTCAGCACAGGCCAGGCAAGGTAATGACTGCCTGAGACTCTGTCACAAAGTAAAAGATAAAATGAGCTGGGGGTGTCGCTCAGCGTGAAGGGTGTGTGTTCAATCCCCAGAACCACAAAACACAAAGAAAGAGAAGGAGAAGGAGGAGGATGAGAAGCGTAGACTGTATGCTGACATGAAAATTTAAAAATAACCTCTTTCTTTGTAATATCCCTTCTCCCATTTCTTAGTTTTCAGACTGAGACAGAAATCACTGCTTCCTGTCGCGGGTCATCTACTGACCAATCTCAGCATCTTTCTGTTTGTTCTTCCTCCTCAGGAGATTTGGTCACAGGGCAGACCCCAAACCTACTGGCCACAGGACTCCTGCTCAGGGGTTCAGCACCCCAGCCCTGGTGTTGCTGGCTCGGCAATGCTTGACTCAGACATGAATTCAGCACTTCAGGATAAAATTAGACCATTCTTCTCCATTTCACTACGCCTTATTTCCAACTGTCCTTAGGACTGAATCCATTACTACGCAGTCCCCTTCAAGTTTTAAGCTTTAATGAGCTGTGATCCGCCTTGAGCTATTTCCCAGGAAGAGCTGAGGAGTCTGTTCTCTTCTCCCACCTCTCCCAACCGCTGCTGGAACAATCACCTATGGTGGATATTTTATTATAAAAATATTTACTTCTTCAACTCAGTTACTATCCAACCTGTCTTAGTTACTTTTCACTAGTCACTGAGACAAAATACCTAATGCCCAAAGTTGGGAAAGGAAAGGTTTATTTCTTACAGTTTTTGGAGGTCTCAGTCCATACTCAGTTGGTTCCAAGGCAGGGTGGCATGGCGGGACCGCAGTTCATGGTGGCTGCAAACAACAAGGCAGAAACCAGCAAGAGAAAGACAACTTCTTCTTGCCATTACATCATATCCTGGCTCCAACCCCTAGGAGGGTGTAGCACTGACACCACCAATCCAAGCACTAGACAATGAACCAGTCACAAATGTACAATGCAAATACATGAGGCCTGGGGGCCACCGACATAAACCATGACACAACCCTATTCAGCATATTGTGTGACAGGCCCTGAGGTGGCACTGTTTTTCACTTTTTTTCTGGATTTTTTTTTTCTGAGACATTTCTGGCAAAGGAAGCATTGTGTATTGACAAACTTGATTCTGTTTGTTCTCTGCATATCACACTGGCTTGGTCTGCGGTTTCCTGAGTATGAACCTCAGGTTCTCAACCAAGCAAAGTGCAAAGCAATACCTCACTCCTGCATTGGATAATTCCATGACATCCACACAGGACATGCAAACCATCTGCCTCAGTTTCCCCAGAGACTGTATGGTGATTCCTGAGGCTAACCAGCTGGCTTGGATCCCAGCCAGATATCACTCCAACACTTTGATTCAGATTTCTCCACTTCTGAGCTCTCTTTTGCCTCATCTTTAATTTCACTGGAGTATGTCTTCAAGAATTTTTTCATGAAATTATATATAGATTTATAAACTTTGTAGAAGTTTATACAGATAGATAAAATTTCTGAAGCCTTGGGTACCTTAGAAAGTCTTTTTGCTATATTCCTGGATGGCAGATGACTTGGTTTGATTTAAAATTCTTGGATAAAGATGTTCCACATTTAGACCTTTTCAGACATTGCCCTATTGTATTCTGTACTTCACTGATGTGGAATAGAGTCACTGGGCCTGAGCCTTATTTCTTTGTGAAAATCTATTTGTAATGTCTAGCTAGATACTAATGAAATTATTTTTTTCTCTTAAATGCATGCCTATAAATATTTTGCCATAGAGTATCTGTTTATAGGTATTCGACTTTTTTCAAGATCTTGATGATTCTTTTGAATATAAATATCTTTCCTTTAACTCAGGAAACTTCTCTTCCATTATTCCTTTGATTACACTGCTATCATTTTCACTTGTTTAGGAAACTAATTACTAAACTGATTAATCCACTTTTTCTGACCTCCATATCTACAGGTGTTACTACTCCAGTAGAAGGAGCGTATGCACAGATGCTGATCTGTTTTCTGCTAATTTAAAAGATGGCGTGCCCAGTACTGTGGGAGGCCGGGGCATGAACCCTACCTGGACAACTCAGTGACTTAGGGAGACCCTGTTTTAAAATTAAAAATGAAAAAGGGCTGGGATGTAGTGAAGTGTAAAGGCGCTGGGTTCGACTGAAAAGGAAGGACAAAGACAGACAGACAGTGCGTGAGACACCGAAGGAGAGACAGACACAGAGACAGAGGGCTAAACTTAATTGTCAGCCTGACCGGCTTGGGGGTGATCTAGAGGACTCTTAGTGAAGCACCCGTCTGGGGGTGTCTGAGTGGCTCATGGAGGCCTGACCTTGGTTCCTGTGTCTGGTCCCTCACTTGTCCTTTCTGCCACTGTTCCCCTCCTTTACTTCCCAGCTACGATGAATTAAAGTAGCTCAGCCCTGCCACACCTTTCCACCATGGTGTTCTTGCCATGAAGCCATTTGACCTTGGCTTGGATCCTAGAAACCATAAACTAAATAAATCTCTCCTCCTAAACTTACACATGGTGTCTGATACATTGCGTCAGCTTGAGAAGTCTAGAAGCTTAAGTAAGTAACACCCCATTTCTACATCCTGGGGTGTAGAGGACCTGCCCTTACTGCTCTAGGACGTCATTCAGTCAACTTGAGAAGTTTAACTAAGTGACTCAGCAGGGTCCCGGGGTCCTTACTTTGTAAACGTCCTGAGCCTGTGCAAGAGGAGGGCACCAACGTGGGGCTATACCCACCCTGGGTGAGGGCATGGTCTGCTTATAACAAGGGAGGAAAAGAGACTCGTTCCCCAATTTTGCTGGTTTTTGCTGTCTTCTGCTGCCTTACACTGTTGCCCCTGTGCCATACCACTGTGCCTTGGAGCCAGCTGGGCCTGGACTGAAACCTCCGCAAACCGCAAGCTAAATAAACCTTTCCCTCTTCAAATTTAAGTGGAAAGGCTGATTAATATAGAGGATAAATTTGTCTTTCTGAACTATAGTTTAGAATGCAGGTTGATAGACATAGCCTTCTTTTAATTCTCATTTTCTAAACTATCTATCACACATCTGTTTCATTACATACATTTCTTCTATTTTTAAGATACTTTAAACAACAAATGAGGTTTTTTGCCTCTTAGAAAGCAATGTGTTACTGTGGATATTCCAATACCTCCTTTGTGTAATTGTCTTCTACAAATTGTTTTCACTGATGGCTCATGAACAAAGGTTACATGCATAATATATAGGTTTTATTTGATCTTGCCAGCACTTTTAAAAAACTGATAATATCTCTAAGACATGAATACTACCCAGAGTTCTACATTTTTAAAGAAAATCCTATGAAAAGCCCAAAGATTACTTTCCAGCAGAAATTTTTTTAAAAATATATCCTAATATTCATATAGAACCTTAAATGACCAGACAGCCAAATGATTTATAGTTTCAGAACTTGCTACAAATCAGGCGTGGTTGCTTCCACTTACAAACCCAGCACTCTGGGAAGTTTAGGAAGGAAGATCACAAATTTCAGTTCAGCCCAGGCAATTTATCAAGTTCCTATCCCAAAATTTAAAAATAAAGCTGCCAGGAATGTAAATCAATTCAAGGACCCTGGGATTAATCTGAATATTGGAAAGAAAACAGCCTCTAAAAAAGCTGCATGATCATTCTTTATTTTGTTACTATAACAAAATACCTAAAACGCAGTAACTTCATAAAGAAAAGAGGTTTATTTGGGTCACATTCTGGAAGCTCAAGAACATGACACCAGCATTGGATAGTCTCCAAGAACGTGGTGAATGTAACAAATGACAGATGTGTGTGGGAGGAAGGTTCACAGCACAGGACAGGAAGCCGGACCGTGAGTCAGGGTTTGGTCTCATGAGTAAAACAACCTGATCGCGCATGAAACAACTCAGGGAGTGATAAGGCTGCTTTCATCTCTCCCGAGGGCAGTGGCTCCAATCACCTAAGAGCTTCTTACCATCTCCTGAAGATTCGCAATACCACCAACCTGGGGACAAGGGTTATGACACAGGGACACTTGGAGGACAACCACATCCAAACCAGGGCACAACCGTAACCAGTGCAGAGTCATCGAGACACAACACCAGACACAAAGATAGAACGGGAAACCGGAAGCAAAGCCTCACACCTGTTTTCAGATGCTTTTCAACAAGAGTGCCACGTTGACTCGGTAGGGGAAGGGACAGCTTCCTGATGACTGCTGCTGAGGAAACTGGACTGCACGTTCGCAACAATCAAGTTGGACCCCACTCAACACCTTCCATACAAAACTACTTCGAAACTGACCAGTTACCTAAATTTTAGAACTAGAATCGTAAAACAGAAGATAATCTGAGGGAGAACATTTATGGCACTGAGTTTAACAACCACCTCTTAGCACACCACAAAATACAGCCAATGAAAGAAAAAAACTCAGCTTGACTTTATCAAAATTAAAAACTTTTAGCATCAAAGGACACTATCAAGTGTGAAAAAACAACTGGAAGATTGGGAGAAAATATTTATAAATTTTATCTCCATTAGGAATTTGACATCCTGAATATATAATTACCCCTAAAACTCTACAACTAAAAGCAAATAACCCAATCAAAAATGGACAAAGAACTTAAATAAATATTTCTTCAAACAAGCAGACAGATGATCAGTAAGTATGTGAAAAGATGCTCAATAAATAATCATCAGGCAGAAGCTAAACTACGGTACAAAACGACCTCACATCTACTAGAATAACACAGAAAGAAACAAAGATGGAAACAAAATCACAAGCATTGATGAGAAAGTTGAGAAATCAGACCCTTGTGCTTTGCACGTGAACATGGACAGTGGTAGAGCCCCTCTGGACAACAGTACGGCAGCTCTTCAAAAAAGCACACGTGGAATTGCACGTGGCCCAGTAATTCCATTTCTGAATACACACTCAGAGCATGAGTGTGAGGACTCAAACAAACACAAGCATATCCAAGGTCATAACAGCCAAATGTGGCAGCAGCTCAAATATCCATCAACAGCCCAATAAATACACAAAACGTGAGCCATGCACCAGGGAACAACTAAGCAGCCTCGGCAGAAGAGTCTTGTCACATGCTGCAATCTGATTCTGCTTCGAGGACCTTATGCTGACTGAAGTAAGCCAATCCCACAAAAAAGAAAAATACTGCATGAGCCCACTTATACAAGTTATCTAGAGCGGTCGAACTCCTAGCAAGAGAAACTAGACTGACAGCTGTTGGCGACTGAGATGAAGAGATATGAGGAGTTCTTTAAAGGGACACAAAATTGTAGCTTTGCAAGATGAGAAAGTTCTAGAAGTGCTTTGCACAACCCAGTGAATAGACCTCCCACTGCTGAACTATGTATACCCTCGGAAATGGCTAAATGCTACATTATATGTTATGTACATTTTACCACTTTAAAAAAAAAAAAGAAGCTGAATTTATTGCCAATGTTTTATAAATTGAAAGAACTTACGTGGTAACAGTGTGTCCGCAGTGAGAGGATCCTAATAGCTAAATGTGGTGGTACAGGCCTGTAGTCCCAGCTCCTGGGAGGCTAAGGCAGGAAGGTCACCAGAAGTTCGCTACCAACCTGGGCTCCACAGGACTCCATAATAAGACTTTGCCTCAAAATACAAAAGAAAAGCAGAAAGTTTTGCAAGATGAGTGTGTGCGTGTCCACGTGCTTCATATTCCAAAACAGAGAAACAAAGGAAGGAAGAAGAAAGAAGAGGAAAGGAAGGGAAGAGAAGGAAACGGAGGGGAGGGGAAGGGAGGGAAAGAGAAGAAAGAAAGAAAGAAAGGAAGAAAGAAAGGAAGGAAGGAAGGAAGGAAGGAAGGAAGAAGGAAGAAAGGAAGGAAGGAAGGAAGAAGGAAGGAAGGAAGAAGGAAGGAAGGAAGGAAGGAAGGAAGGAAGGAAGGAAGGAAGAAAGAAAGAAAGAGA